>JAAAKG020137535.1:0-12878 GCA_010014905.2 Druon quercuslanigerum
TTCTAAATAACTATTGTTAAATGAACAATTTCAACCTGAATAATTTTTACTAAAGTACAATTAGAATCTTCCGTCAAGATTTTCGAAAATCTAAAATAAATATATTTTTTTTTCATTTTTTAAAAAATTTTAAAGAATGGCGACTTTTGAGATGATTGTACGCAGTGTACATCCGTAAGTTATCTCATTAGTTGAAAATTAAACTTTTATTATTATTTATTTATTATATAAATATATTTAATTATTTATTATATTTATTTATGATTAACTAGTTGAAAATTTATCTTTTGGGTTAAACATTTATTTCCTTGGTTCGAAATGAAATTATTTTTTTAAATAAAAATTTATCTTCATCAATTTGAAAATTCCACAGTTGAATTTAAAAATCATTTTTTTTCGTTTCTACATTAAAATTCCAAAATTTGTTTGAAAAATCCTCTTTTTTAATAGACAAACCATCTTCTTGAATATAAATTTAATTTAATTTGTTTTAAATTTATCTGCTTGGTTAAAATTAAATTATTTCATAAAAATTAATTTTTAATGATAAAGATTTATTCTAATTTGTTGAAGACTAAGTGTTTCTATTTTAAATTCACAATTTATTTTCATGTGTAAAATTCAACTATTGGATTTAAAATTAATTCATTTTGTTAAAAACAGTCCGTTTAGATAGAAAATTATTCTTCTTGATTAAAAGTTTATCGTTCTGATTTAAAATTTATTTTATTGCTTCAAAATTTAACAATTTGGCTTACAATTAATTTTTTTTTTTATTTTAAAATTCCGGTGTTAGCTTGAAAATCGTCATTTTTAATAGAAGAATCGTCTATTAATTTTTTTTTATCTTTTATTTTATATTTTACCTTTTTTTAATCTTAATTAGTTGCCAATTAAGCGGATCTATTTCAAGTTAAAATTGATGCTTTTTCGCAGAAAATTTAACTTTAGATTTAAAATTCATGCATTTTGTTAAAAATTCATCTTTTTGGTTCGAAATTAAATTTTTTTTTTAAACCCCTTCTTTTAAAGTAAAAGTGTATCTTTCATTAGTTTAAAATTCCACTTTTCTTGAGACAATTTTTTTGTTTTTAGATTATAATTCCACTATCTTGGTTCAATAATTATCCATTTTTAATTACGAATCGTCTTTCATAATATAAATTTAATTTTATAATTAATTAGTTTAATTAGTTCAAAATTCAATTTGTTTTCAAATGTTTTCAGAATGTGTTCCTTAAGCCGAAGGAGCTTTAACAAAAGAGAATTGACAATCGCGAAATGAAAGTTTTCGATGCTCTGAAATTTAATTTTAACCCTTTTCAGCATACATTTTTATATTGAACTAATTTTATGGATGTATGCACCTTCGGGAGTTTTCGGGGTCACTGATCACGAATCTGAAGTCAGATTTCCAAAATTCAAAATGGCGGATCCAAAATGGCGGACACATTTTTAATAAGTTGTTGGATTTTCATAACACTTGTTACTCGGGGGTTTTTGAGGTCGCTGATTACGAATCTAAAGTCAGAATTTCTAAAATGACTTAATAACGTGATATTCGTTATCACAGACCCCAAAAATCCCCAGATGCCAAGTTTCATGAAAATCCATTCTTTTTTTGAAAACTTGTCCGCCATATTGGATCCGACATTTTGAATTTTGGAAATCTGACTTCAGACTCGTGATCAGTGATCCCCAAAAACCTCTGAATAAAAAGTTTTATTCTAATTCATTCAATACGTCGTTCAAAAATAAATTTTTTCGTAAAAAAGAGCGATTTTCGAAATTTGTTTATTTATAACTATCTATAAATTTATGCAATACATTTGTCATAATTTTTTCTACATTCTGCAATGCTTCAAATACCATACCAGTAAGACTTTTTTGATATTACTTCAAAAACATTGAATCTAGAGAAAAAAGCTGTCAATAAAAATGTGGCAATCTGGATTACCACTATGCCGCAAAGGGTTAAAAGAATTGCGCACAAATGTGGGGTAAAAAAATATTAAGCGCGTGGCACAAGGAGCATGCGTTCGCGAGCGCGAAGCGCGAGAAAAATGTAGCATCGAGCGCGCGACGCGAGAATCAACAGTCGCGCGCTCTAGGCTCTAATTAAATAAATCTTTTGCGGGGCCAGCTGAAGTAAATTGGTTTCAGGACTTAATATTCTCGAGCATGTCCGCTTCAATATCCGAAAATGAAATTTTAGGAGAACTATTGAAATCAATTAATGTTTCTAAAAATATCAAGCGCAACAAGAAAATAGACATTAATGTGCCTAGTTTAATATGTAGCCCTTTTTATCAGAAAAATTGGTCTCGTGACAGTATTAATGCGTAGAGTTTAATGTGTAGAGTTTAATGTGTAGAGTTTCAATGTGTAGAGTTTCAATGTGGAGAGTTTAATGTTCGAGCTTACAATTTTCTAGTTTAATGTGTAGAGTTAAATGTGTAGGGTTTAATGTGTAGAGTTTAATGTGTAGAGTTTAATGTGTAGAGTTTCAATGCGGAGAGTTTCAATGTGGAGAGTTTCAATGTGGAGAGTTTTAATGTGGAGAGTTTAATGTTCGAGCTTACAATTTTCGAGTTTAATGTGTAGAGTTAAATGTGTAGGGTTTAATGTGTAGAGTTTAATGTGTAGAGTTTCAATGTGGAGAGTTTCAATGTGGAGAGTTTCAATGTGGAGAGTTTCAATGTGGAGAGTTTCAATGTGGAGTGTTTCAATGTGGAGAGTTTAATGTTCGAGCTTACAATTTTGGAGTTTAATGTGTAGAGTTAAATGTGTAGGGTTTTTGTGTGGAGACTTTGATGTACACAGTCAATGTGTACAGTTTTAAAAAAAAATTTTATAAAAAGTTGTAGAGTTCATATAATGTGTAGTATCGATATGTGTAGTATCGACCGGGCCCCAAAAATTTATTTCCTTGGTTTAAAATTAAAATAATTATTTAAAGTAAAAATCTATTTTCAACAGTTTGAAAATTCCACAGTTAACTTCAAAAAATAATTTTTGTTCGTTTCTAATTTATTTTATTTCTACAAAATTAAACTATTTTTTCAATACTTTTTTTGTGTAAAGTAAAAATTGATCTTGATTAGCTTGCAAATTCCACATTTTGGTTAAAAATTCAATTTCTTATCTTTTGAAAATAAAAATTCCACTGTTTGGTTAAAAAACCCTATTTTTGATAGATGAATCCTGTTTTTCAATATAAATTTAATTGTCTTGGTTTAAAATGAAACTATTGTATTGCAAATTATATGGAATTTTTTCAAAGATTAAACGTAATTAGTTGACAATTAAGTGTTTCTATTTTAAATTGAAAATTTATGTTTTGGGATAAAAATTTATTTCCTAGGTTCAAAATAAAAATAATTTTTTAAGTAAAAATATATCTGCAACAGTTTAAAAATTCCATATTTAACTTCAAAAATAATGTTTTTTAGTTCCTAGATTATAATTCGAATATTTGGTTAAATAATCATCTTTTTTAATAGACAAATCGTCTTTTTTTAAAATAAAATTAATTTTTTTGGTCTAAAATTAATCTACAAAGTTTTAATTAAAATTATTTCATTAAAAATTAATTTTTTTGTTGAAGATTTATCTTTATTTGTTGAAAATTAAGTTATTCTATTTTAACTGGAAAATTTGTCTTTTTTAGCGGAAAATTGAACTATTTGATATAAAATTCATGCATTTTGTTAAAAAATAATCCTTTTGAAAATGTAAATTTTTGTTTAAAAATTCGTTTTCTTGCGTTTTTATTTTTAAATTCCACTGTTTGGTTGAAAAAACATCCTTTTTAATAGACGAATCGTCTTTTGCGATATAAATTTAATTTTAAAAATTCATGTTTTTGCGACAAAAATTATTAGTTTTGGTTAAATATTTATCTTTTGGTTTAAAAATTCATTTCCTTGGTTCAAAATTAAAATATTTTTCAAAGTAAAAATTTATCTTCATCAGTTTGAAAATTCCACAATTACATTCAAAAATCGTGAAAATATCGTCAAAAGTCATCTGCTTCAGTAGAAATTAATTTTTTTGAATAACAGTTAAATTTTTTATTTAAAAGTAATTCTTCTGTGCTTGATTATTCGAATATTTTGTTTCAAAGATTTGGGGGACTTGATTGAATGCCCAATTAATTAAAAACGAAATTTTTGAGTTAGAACAAAGCTTTTTATATTTTTATCATATTTTTATAACAAATGAATTCTACTTTTAAATTCGACTGAATCCTTTGGGGTCGAAAATTATTCTTCTTGGTAGAAAATAGAACTTTTTGTTTAAAAATTTATTTTGTTGCTTAAAAATTCAACAATTTGGTTTTTAATTTAATTTTTTTTTGGGTTTTAATTTTTAATTTCACTGTTTAGTTGAAAAATCATGATTTTTAATAAACGGATCGTCTTTCATAATATAAATTTAATTTTGAAAAATCATCGTTTTTACTAGAAAAATCGTCTTTTCTATTATAAATTTAATTTTATTGGTCTAAAATTAATCTGCTAGGATTTAATTTAAATTATTGCATAAAAAATTAATTTTTTTTATTTAAAATTCATAAATTTTGTTAAAAAATAATCCTTTTGGGTAGAAAATTATTCTTCTTGGTTGAAAATAGAAATTTTGGATTAAAAATTTATTTTATTGTTTCGAAATTTAACATTTTGGTTTTTAATTTTTTTTCTGTTGCATTTTTATTTTAAAATTCCACTGTTTGCTTGAAAAATCATAATTTTTAATAGACAAATCGTCTATTGTGATATAAATTTAATTTTAAAAATTCATCTTTTTGGGACGAATAATATTAGTCTTGTTTAAAAATTTATCTCTTGGGTTAAAAATTTATTTCCTTGATTCAAAATTAAAACAATTTTTAAAAGTAAAAATCTATCTTCAACAGTTTCAAAATTCCACATTTAACTTCAAGAATAATGTTTTTTTCGTTTCTAGATTAAAATTCGAATATTTGGTTAAAAAATTATTGTTTTTAATAGATAAATTGTCTTTTTTAAAATAAAATTAATTTTCTTGGTTTAAAATTAATTTTATATTAAAAAAGACGATTTTCTATTGAAACCGATAATTTTTCAACCAAATATTCGAATTTTAATCTAGAAACGAAAAAAAAATTATTTTTGAAGTTAAATGTAGAATTTTGAAACTGTTGAAGACAGATTTTTACTTTAAAAAATTATTTTAATTTTGAACCAAGGAAATAAGGAACCAAGGACTAATAATTTTTTCCCAAAAGGATGCATTTTTAAAATTAAATTCATATCACAATAGACGATTCGTCTATTAAAAATGAAGAGTTTTCAAACAAACAGTGGAATTTTAAGATAAAAACTAAAAAAAGACGAATTTAGAACTAACCTGTAGAAGATCGAAAATGATCAATATAAATTGTAACTTTAAAAAAACGAATTTAAAACCAAATTGTTAATTTTTAAGGCAAGAAAATAAATTTTAAATCAAAAATACAAGTTTTGAACCAAGAAGAATAATTTTCTACCCAAACGGATTATTTTTAACAAAATGCATGAATTTTTAATCACTCATTTTTCAACAAATTAAGATGAATTTTAACATAAAAAATTAAGTTTTAATGCAATAATTTAATTTTAACCAAGCAGATAAATTTTAAACAAATAAAATTAAATTTATATTTTAAAAAACTATTTGTCTATTAAAAAAGAGGATTTTTCAAACAAATTTTGTAATTTTAATGTAGAAACGAAAAAAAAATTATTTTTTTTATTCTAAATTTTTAAATGTAATTTTTTTAAAGATTAAACGTAATTAGTTGAAAATTAAGTGTTTATATTTTAAATTAAAAATTTATCTTTCGGGTTTAAAATTTATATTCTTGGTTCAAAATTAAAATAATTGTTTAAAGTAAAAGTATATCTTTAACAGTTTGAAAATATCACAGTTAACTTCAAAAATAATTTTTTATTTTGTTTCTAGATCAAAATTCGAATATTAGGTTGAAAAATCATTACTTTCGAAAGACAAATCGCCTTTTCTAAAAAAAATGGTTCTATTTCAAGTGGAAAAATTTTTTGTAGGGTAAAACTCAACTTTTAAATTTTAGAAAATAGAAATTTTTGTTTGAAAATTTATTTTATTGCTTCAAAATTCAACAATTTGGTTTTTAAATTCGTTTTTTTGCGTTTTTATTTTTAAATTCCATTTAACACTTTTTGGTTTTAAAAAATCGTCTTCTTGATAGATGAATCTTGTTTTCCAATATAAATTTAATTTTCTTGGTTTAAAATCAAACTATTGAATTTCAAATTATATGTAATTTTTTCAAAGATTAAACGTAATAATATTTTTTTTCGTTTCTAGATTCAAATTCGAATATTTGGTTGAAAAATCATCGTTTTTACTAGAAAAATCGTCTTTTCTATTATAAATTTAATTTTCTTGGTCTAAAATTAATCTACTGGGTTTTAATTAAAATTATTGCACTAAAAATTAATTTTTGTTGAATTAAAATTCATGAATTTTGTTTAAAAAAATCATTTTGGGCAGAAAATTATTGTTCTTGGTTGAAAATAGAAATTTTTGTTTAAAAATTTATTTTATTGCTTCAAAATTCAAAAATTTGGTTTTTAATTTCATTTTTTTTGCATTTTTATTTTAGAATTCAACAATTTGGTTTTCTAATTATTTTTTTTGCGTTTTTATTTTAAAAGTTTACTGTTTGGTTGAAAAATCATCATTTTTAATAGACGAATCGTCTATTATGATATGAATTTAATTTTAAAAATTCATTTTTTAGGGACAAAAATTATTAGTCTTGTTTAAACATTTATCTCTTTGGTTAAAAATTTATTTGCTTGGTTCAAAATTAAAATAATTTTTTAAAGTAAAAGTCTATCTTTAACATTTTATCTAAAAAAATGAATTTTTAACAAAATGCATAAATTTTAAATTAAATAGTTGAATTTTCCCCTATAAAAAAAATTTTTCACTTGAAATAGAACCATTTTTTTTAGAAAACGCGATTTACCTATTGAAAACGACGATTTTTTAACCAAATATTTGAATTTCAATCTAGAAACAAAAAAAAATCATTTTTGAAGTTAACTGTGATATTTTCAAACTGTTAAAGATATACTTTTACTTTAAAAAATTATTTTAATTTTGAACCAAGTAAATAAATTTTTATCCCAAAAGATGAATTTTTAATTTAAAATAGAAAAACTTAATTTCCAACTAATAACGTTTAATCTTTAAAAAAATTACATTTAAAAATTTAGAAAAAAGTTTGAAAATTCCGCAGTTTTTAGTTTTTTTTAATATAAATTAAATTTTATTTGTTTAAAATTTATCTGCTTGGTTAAAATTAAATTATCGCATTACAAATTAATTTTTTATGTCAAAGATTCATCTTAATTTGTTGAAAACTAAAGTGCTTCTATTTTAAATTCAAAATTTATTTTTCAAGCGTAAAATTTTATTGGATTTAAAATTAATGCATTTTGTTAAAAATAATCCGTTTGGGTAGAAACTTATTTTTCTTGGTTAGAAACTTATCTTTTTAATTTAAAATTTATTTTGTTGCCTTAAAATTTAACCATTTGGTTTTAAATTCGTTTTTTTTAAAGTTAAAATTTATTTTCATCATTTTCGATCTTCTACAGATTAGTTCTAAATTCGTTTTCTTCCTTAGTTCAAAATTTAAAAAAAAATTTAAAGTAAGAATCTATCTTCAGCAGTTTTAAAATTCCACATTTAACTTCAAAAATACTTTTTTTTTCTTTTATAAATTAAAATTCGAATATTTGGTTGAAAAATCATCGTTTTCACTAGAAAAATCTTCTTTTCTATTACAAATTTCATTTTCTTTGTTTAAAATTAATCTACTTGGTTTTAATTTAAATTATTGCACTAAAAATTAATTTTTGTTGAATTAAAATTCATGAATTTTGTTTAAAAAATCATTTTGGGTAGAAAATTATTGTTCTTGGTTGAAAATAGAAATTTTTGTTTAAAAATTTATTTTATTGCTTCAAAATTCAACAATTTGGTTTTTAATTTCATTTTTTTTGCATTTTTATTTTAAAATTCAACAATTTGGTTTTCTAATTATTTTTTTTGCGTTTTTATTTTAAAAGTTTACTGTTTGGTTGAAAAATCATCATTTTTAATAGACGAATCGTCTATTATGATATGAATTTAATTTTAAAAATTCATTTTTTAGGGACAAAAATTATTAGTCTTGTTTAAACATTTATCTCTTTGGTTAAAAATTTATTTGCTTGGTTCAAAATTAAAATAATTTTTGAAAATAAATGTCTATCTTCAACATTTTCCACAAAAAATGAATTTTTAACAAAATGCAAGAATTTTAAATCCAATAGCTAAATTTTTCGTTAAAAAGCAAACATTTTCAACTTAAAATATAACCACTTAATTTTCAACTAATTATGATTAATTTTCAACAAAATAAAATTCGTTTAATTTTTAAAATTAATTAAATAATTTCAACTTTTAAACCAAGCAGATGAATTTTAAACGAAGAAAATTAAATTTGTATCACAAAAGTCGATTCGTCTAATAAAAATGATGATTTTTCAAAGAAACAGTGGAATTTAAAAATAAAAACGCAAAAAATCGAATTTAAAAACCAAACTGTTGAATTTTGAAGAAATAAAATAAATTTTTAAAAAAATTTTATTTTTTACCCAAAAGGATTATTTTTTTAAATAAAATGCATGAATTTTAAATCAAATAGTTGAATTTGTCCCTGAAAAAAAAATTTTTCCACTTGAAATAGAACCATTTTTTTTAGAAAAGGCGATTTGTCTATTGAAAACGATGATTTTTCAACCAAATATTCGAATTTTAATCTAGAAACAAAAAAAAATCATTTTTGAAGTTAACTGTGATATTTTAAAACTGTTGAAGATATACTTTTACTTTAAAAAAATTATTTTAATTTGGAACCAAGAAAATAAATTTTTATCCCAAAAGATAAATTTTCAATTAAAAATAGAAACACTTAATTTTCAACTAATTACGTTTAATCTTTGAAAAAATTACATTTAAAAATTTAGAAAAAAGTTTGAAAATTCCACAGTTAACTTCAAAAATCATTTTTTTTCGTTTTTACATTAAATTACAAAATTTGTTTAAAAAATCCTCTTTTTTAATAGACAAATAGTTTTTTAATATAAATTTAATTTTATTTGTTTAAAATTTATCTGCTTGGTTAAAATTAAATTATTGCATTAAAAATTAATTTTTGATGTTAAAAATTCATCTTAATTAGAAATTTTATTGGATTTAAAATTAATGCATTTTTTTAAAAATAATCCGTTTGGGTAGAAACTTATCTTTTTGATTAAAAATTTATTTTGTTGCCTTAAAATTTAACAATTTGGTTTTAAATTCGTTTTTTTAAAGTTAAAATTTATTTTCATCATTTTCGATCTTCTACAGATTAGTTATAAATTCGTTTTTTCCCTTGGCTCAAAATTTAAAAAATTTTTTAAAGTAAAAATCTATCTTCAGCAGTTTTAAAATTCCACAGTAAACTTCAAAAATATTTTTTTTTCTTTTATAAATTAAAATTCGAATTTTTGGTTGAAAAATCATCGTTTTTAATAGACAAATCGTCTTTTCTATTATAAATTTAATTTTCATGGTCTAAAATTAATCTACTAGGATTTAATTTAAATTATTGTATTAAAAATTATTTTTTTATTATTTGAAATTAATGCATTTTATTAAAAAATAATTATTTTGGGTAGAAAATTATTCTTCTTGGTTGAAAATAGACATTTTCGTTTAAAAATTTATTTTATTGCTTCAAAATTTAACAATTTGATTTTTAATTTCGTTTTTTTTTTGCGTTTTTTATTTTTAAATTCAACAATTTGGTTTTAAAATTCTTTTTTTTTTGCGTTTTTATTTTAAAATTCCACTGATTGGTTGAAAAATCATCATTTTTAATAGACGAATCGTCTATTGTGATATAAATTTCATTTTAAAAATTCATCTTTTTGGGACAAAAATTATTAATCTTGTTTAATATATTATTTATTATAATATCTTATCTTATTTAAAAAATCTTATATATTATCTTTAAAATTAAAATTAATTAATTATTAAGTTTAAAAATAATCATCTAGAAGATTTTAAGGCAATTTCTTTTAATTGCGTAGATTTTACAAAAAGTTTTAAAAGTTTTCGAGAACAAAATTTTGTTTCAAGGTACCTGGAAAAATTTATAGTGACTTTTTAGTAAAAAATTTATTTCATTGGATCAAAATTAAAATAATTTTTCAAAGTAAAAATCTATCTTCAACAGTTTCAAAATTCCACAGTTAACTTCAAAAATAATGTATTTTTCGTATCTAGATTCAAATTCGAATATTTGGTTGAAGAATCGTCTTTTTTAATAGACAAATCGTCTTTTTTATTATAAAATTAATTTTCTTGGCCTAAAATTAATCTACTAGGTTTTAATTTGAATTATTGCATTAAAAATTCATTTTTGTTGTTGAATAAATAAACAATTTTTACCTGAATGATTTTTTACTAGTGTGTAATTAGAAGCCTCCGTCAAGATTTTTGGAAATCAATAATAGATCTATTTTTTTTTTTTTTTTTTTTTTTTTTGATTTTATAAATCATTTTAAAGATTGGCGACTTTTGAGATTGATTGTATTAAGTTATCATCATTAGCGATTCCCACAGCTCATGGGATCAACTTGTTACTTTCGATCAATCAGATTTCTTCACGCGATACGAATTAAAGCGTATCACCCGCAGCACGCGTTACTTGAATCACACACGTGCGGAGGGACGCCTGAAGATACGACCACGACAACTCTCAACGCCTCCTCGCTACGTGCCGTTTCGGTACGTGCCGTTCCGGCACGTGTCTCTCCCACGCCCTGCAGAAAGTGGTGCGAAATTGATCGCGGCTAACTTTGTGGCAATACACGTGCCACATTATCATGGAAAAATTGTCCTAATTGAGATATCATAGCCAGTTTCACACAGGAGTGGTATTATTGGCTAATTCGGCGTCAGGAAACGCAATCTGACACGTGGCGTACTGTCGTTCCAGATTTGGAGGATCAAACCAACCGTCAGATATTCCCATATCAATATTAGCACAGACGTCTTTTACTTGGTAGATTAGGCACTAAAATTTGGTGGGAATTTTGATTTTGAAAGAGGAAAGTTATATTTTTTTATTTTGATTAATTAATTTATTTATTTATGACGCAAGTTCTTTTTGAAACAAAAGGCCCAAATATGTTATGAATCTGAAATTCAGTAAAAAAAAACATTTTCAAAATATTGCTTGATGTAACAATCATTCATATTTAAAAGTATAATTAATTTGTTGTAAAAACATGATGAAAATATAAAAGGCTTTGTTGTAACTCAAAAATTTCTTTTTAAATCAGTTGGGCAATCGTCATCTTTTTTACATGAATCTCAAACAAAATAGTAGAGCAATCAAGCACAGAAGAATTATTTTTAAATAAAATAATTAATTTTTATTTAAAAAAATGAAATTTATACTAAGCCTAATTGTGGAATTTTTAAAGAGATAAATATGAATTTCTACTTTAAAAAAATATTTTAATTTTGAACCAAGGAAATAAATTTTTAACCCGAAACATAAATGTTTAACCAAGCCTAATAATTTTTGTCCCAAAAAGATTATTGTTTAAAATTAACTTTATATCACAGAAGACGATTCGTCTATCAAAAATGATGATTTTTCAACCAAACAGTGGAATTTTAAAATAAAAACGTAAAAAAACGAAATTAAAGACCAAATTGTTGAATTTTAAAGCAAAAAAAAAAATTTTTTTAAACAAAACTTTCTATTTTCAACCAAGAAGAATAATTCGATACCCAAACGGATTATTTTTAACAAAATTCATGAATTTTAAATCTAATAGTTGAATTTTATCTTTAAAAAATAAAATTTGAATTTAAAATTGAAGAACTTAGTTTTCAAGAAAGTAGGATGAATCATTAACAACAAAAATTAATTTTTAATCCAATAATTTAATTTTAACCAAGCAGATAAATTTAAAACTAATAACATTAAATTTACATTAAAAAAGACGATTTGTCTATTGAAAAGAGGATTTTGCAAACAAATTTTTGAATTTTATTGTAGAAACGAAAAAAAATGATTTTGATGTTAACTGTGGAATTTTCGAATTGATAAATTTTGTCCCAAAAAGATGACATTTTAAATTGAATTTATATCACAAAATACGATTTTCCTAATAAAAATGATGATTTTTCAACCAAACAGTGGAATTTTAAAATAAAAACGCAAAAAAACGAATTTAAAAACCAAATTGTTGAATTTTAAAATAAAAACGAAAATAAAAACCAAATTTCTTGAATTTCAAAGCAATAAAATAAATTCTTTAACAAAAATTTCTATTTTCAACCAAGAAGAATAATTTTTTACCGAAAATGATTTTCTTAAACAAAATTCATGAATTTTAATTCAACAAAAATTAATTTTTAGTGAAATAATTTAAATTAAAACCCATTAGATTAATTTTAGACCAAGAAAATTAAATTTATATCAGAAAAGACGATTTTTTCTATTAAAAACGATGATTTTTCAACTAAATATTCAAATTTTAATCTAGAAACGAAAAAAAAAATTATTTTTAAAGTTAATTGTGGAATTCTCAAACTGATAAAGATAAACTTTTACTTTAAAAAAATATTTTAATTTTGAACCAAACAGTGGAATTTAAAAATAAAAACGAAATTAAAAACCAAATTGTTGTATTTTAAAATAAAAACGAAAAAAAAACGAAATTAAAACCAAATTGTTGAATTTTAAAGCAATA
>JAAAKG020137536.1:0-12878 GCA_010014905.2 Druon quercuslanigerum
AAGTGAAGATCCTCACAAAGCCGTTATGTGAGATTCCCCACTTGGGTCCATTAGTATCCAAGGTCTTGTTTCAGGCGGTAATTAATTTCAGAAAATAATTATATATTACTATAGTTACAGGGGAAACATTGTTTAAGAAAATAAAAATTGTTTTAATAAATAGAAAATATGTTAAAGAAGATTTTCATTCATTTTCATTTTCGAAATTCATCAACTCTATAATTTTTCCCACAAAGTAATTACCTGTCACGCTTTATGGTCGAAAAAATTGTTTCAGCAAATAATAACTGTCAAAACATTTGAAAATCAATTAAAAAATACTTAGAACCTTATGACTTATCAAATAAAAAAATTAATTTTGAGAAGATTAGAAAAAATACAGTCCATAGTATAAATTTTAAATAAAACTGCTACTTTGCATTTCTTGGGGCATTTTTCGGGCAGCATATAAATTCATTGGGTTTAAATTATTTCTTAAACACTTTTTTAAAAGTTGATATAAACTTTAATTTACACAAAGTTAATAACAAGTACTTTTGGTTTCGAAAAAACTAGAAGATCGGTTAAAAAAATCGAAAGTCTAATTTAACATGTATAGTTCATTAAGGAAAAATTTTCCAAAAATAAAATGCAGGTTTCGTAACTTTCAAATATTTATTAAACACGCATTGACAATAAGTAAAATACAAATAATAGACGATGTATATTTTGGATTAAGATATTGAATTCTAGACTATAATATAATAATAAACAGATTGTTTTTATTTATTTAAAAATGTCATTAGTTTCTTTCAGGGGAAAAAGAATACTGATGGATCGAATTCATATTGACATTTAACGTACCGGAAGGAAAGTTCACATTCCTCATCAGCCGAAACTAAAAAAAATGATAATTTTTTGTTAGTTTTCATTTTAAAATATTTTAACCTACATGTGCTATGTGTAAACTAAAACTGTTTGTTTATTAAATAAAAATTTTTTATTTGGAAATTTATGTAATTATTAACTAATCGCAAGTGAATTGAGATTCCGGATAAATGAACCGGTTACGACACCTCTACTCTGCCGAATTGCTTCCGCTGAGTCTGGTCAGCGTTGAAAATTAAAGAAGAAATGTTCAAGTTTGTGTGAAATTTTTTAGGTCCTTCAAATTTTTCAAATTCACAAATCAAAATGAGGTTTACAAATTACAGGTACGAGTAATAGTAAATTGTTCTAATTGCATTTTCTAGGTGCACTTTTAAATTACAAATGTTACCTAAATTTAAGGTACTGGTAACTGCGAGTGATATTTCTGCACTTGAATCTAAAAATATATTTATGAGAATCCTTTTTATTCTGCTTGATAGTGTGAAAGTAGCAATTCTAATTAATTTCAATAAACAAATTGCATAATACTCTTCATAGTGTCCCAGGCGAAAAAGTTGCACATAGTGGGAAATATGATGTATAATTTTTATGTGTTTGATTCATTTTTGTATTTAAAAAAAAACTTTTTAAGGGAAACTCTTAAGAGGATAATTTTGAGCAATGTGATTGTTTAAACAATAAACAAAATTCATATTTGTTAATGCTTTTCCAAATTGGGCCAAAAATGATACTATTCGTCCTTTGGCACTGGGAGTTCAAAATTATTTAAGGCTAATTTTGAGAAATACGATTGTTTGAGAAATAAACCAAATTGATGATGTTAATTAATAAGTTTTCAAATCTGGCCAAATTTTAAATTCTGGAATTTTCCCAAATCAAGTAAAATATTTTGCTAATAAATTAAAGGTACTGAAGTTGATTTACTTGACTTTTCAAGTCAAATAACATATCGATGGGATCGTTATAATTCACTGATTTCGAATTTTGTATTTGTGATACACCCAGTGCTAAATTAAAAAAAATTACATTCCGTATTTTAGTAGTCATTAGGTACAAAAGACTTTTGCTGACCAAGCTCGGTGACTGTTGTTAAGCAAATGAGGAAAAGCCGCAAAGTGGGGGAACGACATGCGGGCAGTCGTCAATTCCCCGACTACCTGGGAAACCTTCACCCTCTACAGCAATTTTCGGCGGCTAATACCCCTCTCGCACTGGTGACTAGAAGCAAGGTCGGTACATTCGCCGACCCAATGCTTCTTCTTACTGCGCATGTGTCGTTAACCGCGGGCTTTTTTAAAATGAGTAAATTAGTTTTTCATCTTGTGACGTCAAATTGTAGTTGAATAATAGAATTATCATTAGAATAACATTTCCGAAGTTAATTACTTAAAGTTATTACCTAAAGGAGATAAATGTTTAACCAAAAATGATATTAATTAATTGCAATTTCAAAATTTAATCAAATTACAAGATTACCTCAATTATTACGATTAAAAAAAATTTATTTCTCGGTTTTCCTTAGTTAAGTTTTTCAATTTTTACGGTCAACTCAAAGTAACATATTCATATTTTTTGCAAAACGCAAACATTTGCTGTAATTCTGGACGTTCATTCTAAACATCCTTTAGCACAACAAAGCAAAACTAGGTAAAATTAATTAATTTTGAAAAAAATACTTAAATTTCCCAACAGAAAATATCAGTTTTTAATCAAAAACGGAACAGTTAAGCTTGAAGTTAAAAAATTAATTTTCCAACAAAAATTTAAATCAAATTAAAATAATTTATATCTATATATATATATATATATATGTATATAAATAAAATAATATAATAAGAGAACAAGAATAGCTAGAGAAAAAACTAATTTACTCATTTTGAATAATCCAGCGGTCAACGACACTTATTTTTTTAGTTGAAAATTCAAGGGTTCCAGTTAAATATTCATAATTTTAATTAAAACTTTATCATCTGGATGTAAAGTTTAACTATTCCAGTAGAGGATTCGTAATTTTATTTAAAAATTCATCACTTCGGTTGAAAATTGAACTATTTTGTTGAAAATCCGTTTTTCTGTTGTTGTTAAAACTTGATTTTTTTAACTAAAAGTTTAATTGTTCAATTTCTGATATAAAATTGATATTTTTTGTTGGAAAATTTAAGTATTTGATTCAAAATTAATTTATTTTGCAAAGTTTTGCTCTGTTGTTTCAAATGATGTTTATAATGAACGCCATGAATTAAAACAAATGTTTGTGTTTTGCTGAAAATATGAAAATGTTACTTTTATTTTACCGGGAAAATTGAAAAACTTGAACAAGAAAAATCAGGAAATAACTTTTTACGCAAAATCGTAATAATGGAGTTAATCTTGTAATTTGATAAAAATTTGAAACTACGATTATTTAATTTCACTTTTAGTTAAAATTATCCTTTAACACAAAAGAGCATCACTTTCCAAAATGAATTAATTTTGAAAAAAATACCTAAATTTTCCTACAAAAATATAAATTTTATGTCAGATATGGAACAGTTCAACTTTCCATTTAAAAAAATTAATTTAAAAAAAAAGGGATTTTCAACAAATTAGTTTAATTTTCAATCAAAGTGATGAATTTTAAAATAAAATTATGAACATTGAAGTAGAGTAGTTAAATTTTACATCCAAAAGATGAATTTTCAACTAAAATTATGAATATTAAAGTGCAACACTTGAATTTTCGATCAAAAAGATGAGTTTCGTTGACCGCGGGATTATTTAAAGTTAATAAATTAGTTTTTTCTCTTTCTTCTCTTGTTCTCTTGTTACTTTAAATTTTAGTACAAAAATTTATTAAGAGATGTAAGAAATAAAATTAGTTTCTTTGTATGTTTCCATTTGTTTCAAAATTAATTTATTGTACCAAGGTTTTCTCTTTTGTGTTAAATAATGTTTAAAATGAACCTGATGAATTAAAACAAATGCTTGGGTTTTGCGTAAGATATGACTATGTTACTTTGAGTTGACCAGGAAAATTGAAAAAATTGACCGAGGAAAACCGGGAAATAACTTTTTATAAAAAATCCTAATAATGGAGGTAAGCTTGTAATGTGGTTAAAAATTTGAAATCGCAATTAATTAATTTTATTTTTATGTAAAACTTGATCTTTTTTAGGTTACTAACTGTAAGCAATTCACTTGGAAAATGTTAGTCTAATGATAATTCTATCACTCTACAATTTGACGTCACAAAAGAAAAACTAATTTATTCATTTTAAACCATTCCGCGGCTTGCAGCACATGCGCAGTAAGAAGAAGCATTGCGTCGGCGAATACACCAACCATGCTTCTAGTCAGCAGTGCAAGCAGAGGGGTATTCGCCGATAAAAAGTGCAGTAGAGGGGGAAGGGTTCGCAGGTACATCGGCGACTTGACGACTGCCCGCTCGTTTTTTCTCTCATTCACTCTCTAACCAAGGCACTGTCCCTTACTTACGTAAAGCAATTTTAGGCAATTTGTTAAACCATTCCGCCCCTTAATAAGACAACGTAAGATCTTTATAATCCCCTCTTCAACTTACGTAAGATTTTTACCATAAATTCAAAAAAAAAGTTCAACTAATTTTTTTTTAAAGCCTTGTTATTCAAGAAATAGTGTGTCACACAGTGTTGGTTTTATAAACAACTAAATATTACAACTATTTTTGTGAAATAACATTTCATATTATTCTAAATAAATAATCCAACTATGGTCAATATTATTCTAAATAAATAATTTAACCATTATGAATAAACAAAATTCCTTTTACTATTTGTTTATTCATCATTAGCGTCGTATCGATTAGTTGACCGAGATTCGAGAGCATTCTTTACCCGGCTCAATTTGAAAATACGACTTTTTAGGTTACTGATCTTGCGTAAGATACTCTTTAAATTCATTTTATGTTATCATAAGATATCGTAAGATTTTTGTGCCCCTCCCCTAAATTGCCTTACGTAAGTAATGAACAGCCCCTAAGGCAGTAAGAGAGGTGGTTCATTGATCCGGACCCTCAATTTAAACATTTTCCCGAACGTAAAAAAAAAAATTCCTTTCTTTTTATAAATTACAAACATATGGTAAAGACATGTCATTCAGAGTTAATTAATACCGAACGAAATTTACTTACCTTCAGCTGCGCATTTTTTAACGCCTTCAATCAATCTGTCACCATTTGCTGGCAGCAAACTCATTTGTGCTATTAACATATTGGGCTCAAGTTTTCCGTTCTTGATCTATAAAACCCTCACAAGAAAGTCATTATTTATGTCTTTATTCGAACAGATTATGGTTTAATCAACACTTATCGATATACTTACCCCTTTTGTCATTTTCATGACACATCTCATGTAACATTTAAGATTTGGGTCATCCGGAAATTCACCTCTGACTACTCCCTCAACTAATGCTGTAAAAATGTTTAAAAATTTTTATATCTTATTACTATTTTAAAGTTCAGTGCAACTTCTTGAAATTAAAATATGTGAACAAATTACTTTATGAAAAGAGTATGGGTTTAAGATTACAGAGGTTGTCCTCAAAATCTAATTTTCAAAATACCCTGGTTCTGCTCTGACCAAAAATTCCTCATTTCTGACCCAAAAATCAACAAACAGCCATTCATATACTATAAATAATTTAATTAACGTACTTTTAAATTGAAAAGAATTAAAAATATTTAAATCCACATGAATCAGAAAAAAATATATAATTCAATTGCTTTTTGGAAAAATAGAGTAAATTTAGATTAATTTAAGATTTATTCATATAAAAAATTAATTGAATTCAATGACTTTGAATCGAGTAAAGAAAAATTTAAAAGAATTTTCAATAATTTAATTAAATCGTTCCATAAAATTACTTGGAACCTTTTAAGCTTTTGAAAATGTTTTAAAACGATTAAAAATACCGCAAGAAATTTAAATTTCTTTAAAATCTTTTGAAATCTCTTGAGAAATTTCTACTTTTTGAAAACTTTTTGAAATTTCTAAAAATACCCTAAAATTTATTTAACAAATATTTCAAATCCTTGAAAATTTCTTTAAAACTTTCTAAAACTCTTGAAAATTACTTTGAACTATAAAAAATACTATAAATTCTTTAAATTTTTTTTAGAATCCTTTAAAAATCCTTTAAAATCTTTTGAGATCTATAGTATTTTTTTTTTAACTGTAGAAAATTCATTGGATTTTTTTTAAATGCCTTAAATTTTATACAATTATTTCAAAAACCTTAAAATTAATGAAATTAATTGCAATTTCGTTGGAATATGTTAAAATATCCTAATATCTCAAAAGTTCTTTTAAATCTTTGTAAAAAAATACAAATTTTGAAAATCTATGACATGCATTTAAATTTTGGAGATTGGTTGAAAAGTCCTCGGAATTAGGAAAAAACATGAAAATATTTCAAATCCTTGGTAATCCCTTGCAATTTTTTAAAATACCCTGAGATACTTCAAATCCTTTAAACATTTTTTGAAAGTCTTGTAATTTTTTTAAACTTTTGAAAATTGATTGGAATTTTTTTAAACGCCTTAAATATAATACAGTTTTTAAAAAACCCTTTAAATTATTAAAATTAACTGAAATTTTGTTGAAATATATTAAAATATCCTAAGATCTTAAAAATTCTTTTAAATCTTTGGAAGAACGATACAAAATTTAAAAATGTATGAAATACATTAAAAGTTTGAAGATTTCTTAAAAGTCCTAAAATCTAAAAAAAGAATGCCAAAAATATTTCAAATCCTTGGCAATCCCTTGAAACTTTTTAAAATATCCTAAAATCCTTAAAATCCTTGAAACATTTGATGAAAGTCTTGACACTTTTGAAATCTATTGAAAATTCCTTGAAATTTTAAAACATACTCAATTTAATATTAATATTTAATATTTGGTATCAATTTAAATGATTGACATATATATTTAAATACCTTCAGATAGTTCAAATCTTTTTAGATTGCTTGCAATTTCTTAAAACTATTGAAAATTCTTTGGAATTTTTTTAAATGCCTTAAATTTTATGCAATTTTTTTCAAAGCCTTCAATTTATTGAAATTAATTGAAATTTCGTTAGAAGATTTAAAAATATCCTAAGATCTCAAAAGTTCTTTTAAATATTTGGAAAAACAATACAAATTTTGAAAATCTATGAAATGCATTAAAGTTTTGGAGGTTTGTTGAAAAGTCCTCGCAATTAAAAAAAGATCATGAAAATATTTCAAATTCTCGGTAATCACTTGAAATTTTTTAAAATATCCTGATATACATCAAATCCTTTACAAAATTTTTGTGAGTCTTGTAATTTTTTTAAACTTTTGAAAATTCATTACAATTTTTTAAAATACTTTAAATTTCATACAGTTTTTAGAAAACCCTTTAAATTATTGAAATTAACTGAAATTTTGTTGGAATATATTAAAATATCCTAAGATCTTAAAAATTCTTTTAAATCTTTGGAAGAATGATACAAAATTTGAAAATATATGAAATCCATTAAAATTTTGAAGATATCTTGAAAAGTCTTCGGAATTGAAAAAAAAATTAAGAAAATATTTCAAAACCTCGGTAATCCCTTGACATTTTTTAAAATACCCTTAGATACTTCAAATCCTTTAAACATTTTTTTAAAGTCTTGTAATTTTTTTAAACTGTTGAAAATTGATTGGAATTTTTTTAAATGCCTTAAATTTAATACAATTTTTTTAAAACCCTTCAAATTATTTAAATTAATTGGAAATTTGTTAACATATCTTAAAATATCCTAAGATCTTCAAAATTCTTTTAAATCTTTCGAAGATGGATAAAAAATTTGAAAATGTATGAAATCCATTAAAATATTGGAGATTTCTTAAAAAGTTCTCGTAATGAAAAAAAATTTCGAAAATATTTAAAATCTTTGGAAATGCCTTAAGACATTTTAAAATATCCTAAAATACTTCAAATCCTTGAAACACTTTATGAAAGTCTTGACACTTTTGAAATCTCTTGAAAATTCCTTGAAATTTTAAAATATACTCAATTTAATATTAATATTTAATTTTTTTTTATAAACTACTGGAAATTCTTTGAAATTTTTTAAAATACCCTCAAATTTTTTAAATCCTTTTAAACCCCTTAAAATTATTGAAATAATTGAAATTTATTGAAATCTTTAAAAATAACATAATATCTTACGAATTATTTAAGAAGATTAAGAAGACAAAGTATTTTTGAAATTCAACTAAATCCCTCAATTACTGTGAATAAATTATTTGAAATCCATTAAAATATAATAAAATCCCGTAAATTTGCATGAACTTTGATAATAATATTTCCTGAAATCATGGAAAGTTTATAAAATTATGTTGAAAGCTTTTAAAATTCCCTAAAATCATTAAAATCTTCGTAAAAACCTTTTAAAAATATCCTAAAACCTTGTAGGCCCTATAAAATCGTACTAGATCTTTCCAAAATTCTAATAATTTTTTTAAAACCTCATCAAAAAATATTAAATTCTTAAAAATTAGAATCTTTTAAAGCTCTTTAAAATTCCTTGAAAGTTTAAAAAATAACCTGAAATCTGTCAAATTTGCTTGAATACTTAATTAATTATTTAAATATATTAATTATTCGCTTTTCGGTATAATTAGTCCCTTTTCCAAGTACCGCTTATCCTACCAAAAAATCGGTATTCGTACCGAAATTTTTGTACACATAGCCACAGCCTTTTTCAAAACCCCATGACATTTTTTTTAAATTCCTTAAAATCTTGCCAGTCCTTGTCAATTCCTTGAAAATTTTCAAATCACTTTAAAATACTTTGGAAGCTTTTAAAATAACGCAAAATACTTAAAATCTTTGAAAATCCCTTTAAATCTTTTTAAATTCCTTAAAACTTTTTAAAGCTCTTCAAAATTCTTTGGATGTTTCAGATATACTCCATAAAATTTTTCATATCCTTTGGAATACCTTCAAGTTATTGAAATTTATTAAAAATTTCTTGGAATCTTTCACAAGACCCTACAATATTTAAAATCCTTTGAAGTCTTTTGAAATGCATTGAAACTTTTTAAGGATCCGCAAATTTCCTTCGATTTTTAAAAATACCCTGAAATTCTTTGAAGTCCCATTAAATTATTGAAATCTGTTAAAAATTTCTTGTTATATATTAAAATACCCTAAAATATGTCAAAAACTAAAGTGATGGTAACTAAAGTGATATTTTCATTTTAAAAAGTCACTACGGTGATTTATCTTAAAAAATCGACTGTGTGGAATCCATCATTATTTTTGACTACTTTAGGTACTTTTTACCGAAATTCCCTGACTTTTTCCATTTATTTTAAAGTCCCTGACTTTTCCTGAGCAATAAAATTCTCTGACTTTTCTCTAATTGTTATGCAAAATTATGTCGATAAAATAATATCTGTCTACATTTTTTGACTTACCTAAATCAACCGGTACTTTCGCTGTACAAGATTTCCTCATTCCCTTTGCCATATTATCCACTTGATCCTGACTCATCCCCTAGAAGCAAATTGCAATTAAGTCTTTGAATTAAAAAAAAATGTTTCGAATAATTTAACTCTATAATTAAATTTTACTAACACATTCTGCATTTTTAAAGATAAAAATGGCAGTGACAATCAAAAGCACAAATATTTGTGAATACATGATGTTGAAGATGTGTTCCCTTGTTAACGAAAAATCAAAACTTAGAGATTTTCTTATCTAGCAAGGCCTTATAAAGCATCTGGCTCATAATTTTGTAACATTGTGCAAGTGAGGTGGTCATTAAATAACCTCGACAATTTTGCATCGTGAATTACAAAATTCTACGATTCAATCCAGCCGTCAGGGAATTGGAATTATGGTATTTTTACACATAAAGACCATGAAACAGGAAGTAATTTTAATAGAATGCTCATCCTTATTTCGGTCGTATTTGGGCTTTATGATTTCAGGCCCTCGATTTTTGGGTCTCATGTTTATATTTTCAAATGGGTGTCATTATTAAACTATTAAAGACATTAATGTTTCCCCATTAATAGTTCAAAATAAAAATATAAAAGAAATATTTTTGGTAATGCATTTAAATAGTCTATTCTTTCTTTTAAGCGCATGTTGCATACTTTCACTATTTTTAAAATAATATTTAGAAAGGATCTTTATTTAAATATATGGTTTCTCGTTATAAGTATTATTCCTAATTAAAGAACATTTACTCATTTTTTGGTTACATGAAACTCTTACAGAAAATAAATTGTAAGCAAGGAAAATTATTTCACATAGGGTGTTATTATTGAATCATATAATTTAACAACTACTAATAAAATCTGCTCAACGAAGCTGGAAATTTTAGAAGACAAAAATGGATTCTATTAGTTTTAAGTTCAGCCGTCGAAATGTGAATCACCGAATAAGTTACAAACCAATTTGTTTTTTCCCCGGACGAGTTGATATTAATATTAAACCGAATGTTACAAATCCTAACACAAATAAAGATATGTTTATAAATAGTAAATTGAACTGAAATGATAAACAGTAATAAAAATATAATTGGGAAGCCTGTTTTTTTATGTTTCGTTTCGGCTACAGTTGATACGAAAATCTTTATTAATATAAAAAAGATAAGACTGTTACATTTTTGTATCATTTTGTGGTATAACAAATTGATACCTTCAAATTTAATCTGTCATAAAAAGAGTTATTTTTTGTAGGATTCAAAATTAAATAGTTCATACAAACGAACTTTCACCCAAAAATAAATGCAATTTTTTTCGCTGTTTATTTTTTGTTCCCTGTTAATCCAAGCCGTTTTTTGTGTTTAATTAATGTCAAGTCAAAATTTTCCAAAAAAGTCGACTTTTTCGATCATGAAAATTTTAAGATAAGAAATTTTTAAATATTTTATAACTCTTATTTCTATTATATCATATCAGAGACATCCACATGTCCTTAAGTATATTTTCATACAGTAAAATCATGCTTTAATTAATGAATTCATTAATTTTTTTGATAAGCAGGAAGCTAGAATATTATTTCTCCTTTTGCTTAAAAATTATCTAGTTATCAGGTTCCTGGTGAGTTATGTAAAATTATGCAAGCGATTCAATTTTCAGAAACAGGAATTAGATGAATTCTGTATACTTAGCCAATCAGAACAATGTTAATTATAGTTCTGTTCACAAATGACTACTAGTCGGCTTCTTAGGTTCGCATACTCGCATAAACTTAAATTCATGAACGAGATAAATGCTGTGAGTGTCGAAAAGTATAATACTAAATACCATAATAAAAATTATTTAAATTAATGTTTTTCTCAACAGCCACTGTATGGGTTATTCTCCACGCAGACGTTACTTTCGAAAAAAGTAAATTAAAAAAAAATATTCTTCAAAATGATTTTCTTTAATCAACATTAGGTTAATTACCATAAAAACCAGAACTTGTAAAAGAATTCACGCTACAAAGTTATTTTAATGGCTTGTGGAGACTTTTTACTATTTATTGAATAAAAAATATATTAACTAATTTCAAAAAATCAACATCAATCAATGTTTGATGATGTTTTAAAGAATAAAAATTATGTAGAAATAAAATTAATTTACTTTGTAATATAATAATATGATTTATCGAAATGGTTTAAATCTTTTTAAAATGCTTTAGAACATCTTAAAATAACCTTAAATAATTCAAATTTTTTTAAATTCCTATAAAGTATTAAATAAATAAAAAAGTTATAGGAATTTTTGAAAATTTCCTAAAATATTTCAAATCTTTTAATATCTTTTGAAATCCCTTAAAACTATTTAAAGATCTTGAAAGTGCCTGCCAATCTTTTGCAATGCCCGAAAATATTTTAAATTCATCGACATCTAATTAAATTACTATAATCCATTAGCAATTTCTTTTTAATCTTTAAAAATAAGCTAAAATATTAAAAATATTTTTAAATATTTTGAAATTTCTTAAAGATATTGACAACGCGAAGGAATTCGAAAAAATACTTTGAAATATTTCAAATCAAGTCATTATTTTGTCAGTTGATCCTGAGGATTAATTACATAAAATCCTATAAAAAACTTTTGAAAAACCTATTGTTATAAGTAGAATTGAGTAAATTTAGAATTTAAGTAAATTTTAGCAATTCAAAAGAATTCAAAAGAAATAAAATTTGTGCAGAATAAATTAATAAGAATTCAGGGTGAATTACAAAAAATAATTTCTAATCTCTTCGAAACTTAAAAACCCTACAAAATACCTCACTTATCTTGAACAAATTCTTTAAAATATATTAATTTTACAGATTTGTATAACTTTCATAATTGAAATGAATCAAAAAATATTTTTTAAGTTACCAATAAAATAATAAATTATGTATCTTATTTAGAGCTTATGTTTTTTGAAACATAGGTTCTCAAAATGTTTACCTTAGATATTGCTTTATTTGAGCTTTAGTCTTTTCAATGAGATTTTCATTTTTTAAGCCTTTCTCTTGCTACCTTAGCTGTTTTTATTATTTTTTTCACCTTCTCTTCTTTTAAAAATTTTTGTAGTGGATTCAATTTTTGACTTTTACTTTGAGCCATTTTGCTGTTTATTTTTCTACTAAAAACAGATACACAGTACAAAATGTTAAAATTGATAAAGAAACACAATTTCGAAAGAAAAATTGATTAAGTTTATACTTTTAATTTAATTTAAAAAATAAGCACAATTTCCTCAAAATATCTATAATAAAGTAATGATAGCGAAGATAGCCATATTTGCGCGCATATGTAGTGTATATTGCATTAAAAGAAAAATATTATTGATAAAGATTGTCCATTTTGTGCCTAACTTTAATATTGTACATAATATTTTTTTACTCTAACTTACAATAATATAACTTATTTTTTTACTTTAAGAATTTTCCTTTTTTCTCCCCCTTTTTTCTTTATTGTTGATATTTATGTCTCTAATGAGCCGGAAAGTGAGATAGTTTAGAAATCTGTTTTTTAATAA
>JAAAKG020137537.1:0-12878 GCA_010014905.2 Druon quercuslanigerum
AGTTTGAAATTCACAAATCTATTTAATTTCAATTTTTGTTGTTTACCTTAATAAATTATGTTATATTTTCATTAAATAAAATTTTCAAGTGCTTTAACTTGCTTATATATTTTTTCAAGCCCCTATAATAAGGTTGTACCAGATTATTTAGCATTTAGGTTATTATGTACAGCAATTCTAACTAATTTTTTAAAAACATAAAAAACTTATTATAGGCACAATTTACAATAACATCCCACTCGTAACTTTGGGGTCCTTGAACTTTTTATATAAAATTATTCAGCCCGCCGTTAAAGGGGAAGTAGGTGAGATGAGGGGAGCGAAAGTTGGCAAAATAAGGGAAGGAAAAGCAGATAATATGAGAGAAGAGGGTGGTTGTAAGATGAGATTAAATGAGGGGCGGGATAGTGGAGGAAATGAGGGGAAATGAGGCGTGCGGAAGTAGGGAAAATAAGGCACAATGATGGGAGTAAAAGTAGAAAAAGTGAGAAGAAATGAGGAAAGGAAAAAAATAAAAGGAAATGGAAAAGAAAAATAATGGCTGGAGAAAAGGAGAAGTGAATCAAAATGAGAAGAGGGAAAGTAGTAAAAAGAAGGGCAACTAATGATGGGGCAAATAGGAGAATCGAGACAATGGAGGGACAATCGAGACGAGGGAACCAGAAGATAAGCATAACTTGGAAAGGAAAAATTAGGTAGGGGAAGGTAGAGAAAGTAGGAGAAACGATTGGAACTGTAGGTGAGTGGTTATTGGACAGTGAGGTCTAGGAAAGTAGTGAAAGTGAGGGAAAATAAGGGAGGGGGAACTAGGGAATCTGAGGAACAGAAAACCAGAACAAATGAGCCGGATTGAGAAGCGTGGTAACCAGGGGAAATAAAGGATAACTAAGGAAGGAGAAATTAGACATGGGAAGTAGGAGAAGTGAGTGCTGGTGAGAAATAGTAGGGTAAATGATTAGAAATGTGGGTGAGAAGGGGTGGGAGAGCGAGAGCTGGGGAGGTAGTAGAAGTGAGGGCCAATAAGAATGGAGGGGGGCTGGCAAACTGAGGCAGTGAAACCCAGGAAAAATGAGGTGAAATAAGGAGCGCGGGAACTAGGATAGGGGAGTAAAGGATAATGAGGAAATAAGAAATTAAGTAGGGGAACTAGGATGAGTGAGTCTAAGTAGAGGAGGTGAGGTCAAATAAGGGAGTGGAAATTAGGAGAACTGCGGCAATGTAAACAAAAAGAAGTGAGAAGAAATGAGAAGCAGGCAAACCAGTAGCAGTGAGGGATACATAGGAAAGGAGAAATTAGGTAGAGGTAGTAGGAGAAGTAAAGGAAAAGGAAACCAGGAGAAATGGTAAAAAATAGGTGGTATGATTAAGATTGGGTAGGAGAAGTAGGAGAAGTGTGTGTAAGTGAGAGAAAGTAGGGGAAATGATCAGAACATTGGATGAGTAGGGGTGTGGAAGCGAGGACAGGGAAAGTAGAGGAAGTAAGGGCAAATAAGGTTGTGGAAAGTAGGAGAGTGGAGGAAATGGATATAAGAAGAAGTGAGGGAAAGTGAGAAGTAGGGTAACCAGGGGATTTAAAGGATAATTAGGAAAGAGGAAATCAGGTAGAGGAAATACGAAAAGAGTGTGTAAGTGAGAGAAAGTGGGGGAAACGATCAGAACTTTGGATGAGTAGGGGTGTGAGGAGTGGGGGAACCAGAGAAAAAAGTATGATATGATAGGAAAGTAGTATTTCTATTAAAATTGAGACGAAAGAGAATAGTTTTTTAAAATAAATTCGTATTTTGCTTTAAAAATTGCACTACTCTTTCGACATTTAACTCGAAATTCTCAAATTTACATTTGAAACGAATTTTTTAAAAATCACCTTTTGTCTTTCGCTCTCATTTTACGCCCTTTCGTTCATTGATATCATTTAGTCTGTGGAATTTCTACATCCGTTTTTCCAATATTCGATGAGCAGCCAGGAATTGATTTGGGTAATTTTGATTTGTCTGTGAAACGTATATATGAAATTTGAATAAGCACTGCAAATAATTTCGACTTTTTTTACCATAGAAATAATGAGAAATTTTAGATCCGTGATATTCATATTATGTTTCCCCTTATTTTAATTCTGGAATCTAGAATTTTTATTTAACATACCCGGATATTGTGTAAAACTAAAAATTGTAATGTTCAAAGTTGAATTACTTAATTAAAAAAAAACCTTTAGGTTAAAAACTATCCTTTTTGGTTTGAAAATTATTCTTTTTTGGTAAAAAAAAATTCTCCTGTTTACTTAAAAGTCAACTGCATGTTTGAATTTGTAACATGAATTTATTACAATAAATTTTTCAGTTAAATATTTTTCTATTTGTCAGAAAATGAAACTGTTTTATTGACTTTTTTGTTTGTTACAAAAAAATTTTCAATAAAAATGAAACAACTTTAGTTTTGCTAGAAAAAATATTATTATTTGAATAATTAACTACATTGTTAAAAAGGAATTCTTCTTTTTTGAACAATATTATTTTTGGTTGAAGATTTATCAATTTTAATAAAAATTCAACTCTTGATTGAAAATGTTTACTTCTTTGTTAAAAATTGAAAAAATAACATTAGTAATTTAAAAAAGTAATGATTGGAAAACCAAGATAAGATAAGAAAAAATACAAAACCAAAAATTGTTCACCAAAAAAAGATTGAGAAATTTGTTATAAATTATTTTTTGATATGACTTGTAGTTTTTGTTTTAATACTAAAAAAAATAAAATTTATAATAATTCACAGATTTGGAAAAACAGCACAAGATACGAAAAAAATGATTAGACAAAAGTTCTTTACAAAAAAAAAAGATAGAGAAATGTCTTACAAATTATTTTTTCATAAGGCGCGTAATCTTAGATTCAATCTTAAAAAATGACATTATAAATAAGCAAATTAATTTTTTTTAACATAAAAGGTACAGTAACATTTTTATAAAAAAAATTTTGCCTTAACTCAGATCTGAAAATTTGCTTTTTACCTCTTTTCTCATGAGAAACGTGATGAGAATGTGTTCGTTAAAGTCTAAGGAGCTTTAACAAAAGAGAATTCACAAGCTCTAAATTTCTGCTGTCTATAGTTTGACCTTTAGTTTTTAAATTCTTAAAAAAAAAAAAAAAAAGTTAGATAAATTTATTTCAAAATCTTTAAATCCTATATTTTACTTTACATTAGTTGAAACACTCAGAAGTTCAAATTATTATTGAAAATTGTTTAATTTAATTTTAATTTTTTAATCCCTGTGAAAGTAAAAGAATTGCCTTAAAATCTTTCAGATTATTATTTTTACAGTTTAAGAGATCTTTCTAATTTTTTTAAATATTCGCTTGAAACTAAATTTGAAAAAAAAATATTTTTAATTTTTTTTTAAACTTTCAAAATGCTTGAAAAGCTTCTGAATTTTTCGTTTGAAATCTTCAAAAATCTGTATTTTGTTTTACATTTCTTTACACACTTTTAAGTTTTAACTTATTTTTGAATTTGTGCAAAACTTCTAAATATCTCTTAAAATAATTTCAATGTTTTTCAATTTTTTTATTCTTTAAAATTTGCTTTTTTTTTAAATATTTATGGGAAAATTTTTTTGGAATCTTCAATACTATTGAAGACTTTTAAGAAAACTTAATTTTTTTTTACATTCTCATCAGTTTTGTACGTGATCTCCACGTTTCGAGACCCCCTAAATATAAAAATCAAGTTCTTACGATGGCGTTTGTCTGTCTGTTCGTCCGTCTGTCCGTGAGCACGATAACTCTCGAAAAAATGAACAAATGAAATCGATCATTGGCACACTTTTTTAAGGTCCGAAAAGAAAGGACGAGTTCGTTAACCAGCTATTTTGGATAAAAATTCAAAAAGTGAGCGCATTTTGAAAATTTTTGAGATAATTTTTTTTCGGAATTCGAAAATTCTATGAACAGAAATTTATAGTCCTAAAGAAGACAAACAATTTATCATTCGGATTTTTTTCGATAAAAAGAAAATTCTCAGAGTTATAGCATTTTCAAAATTTTAAAAATCAGTCAAAAATCAAAATTTTAAGCCAAACAACGCACGATATGAAAAACACCCAAGAGAAAAAAAAAAATTCTTTTTTGAAGCCCTATAATATTATTACAACAACATTTTTCGATTTTCTTGGAAAATCGAAAATTCAAATTTTGATTGCACAAAAAATAATGAAAAATCAAAAATTCCATTTTGTGATCAAACTTTGCAGGATACGGAAAAAGATAAATTAACAAAAATTGTGATCCGAAAAAGATCTAAAATTTCGTTAAGAAACAATTCTTGATAGGAAGCGAACTTTTTGTTTTATTTGTGAAAAATAACATTAAAAATAAATAAGGAGAAGGTGACACAAACCTGAATCCATAATCTAACTTAACACTACTTCTTATAAAGCAATTCCCTAACACATAATATTACACACTGGGTATATCAGTCGAAATGTTCCTTATATACTAACCAGAAAAATTCTTACCGCTTGTGAGAAACGACCAGTGCCGTGCCAAAAATTGGCGGTGCCCCAAGTGATATTTAATTTTCTTACTTCAAAGTCGACGTTTTTTTAACAAGTTTCATTTCAATGTTATATTATAACCATCTTATTTGATTATTTTTAATGTTGAGAATATTTTATTTAATGTGAATTTACTTTGAATTTATTACTTTATACTCGCGTCGAAAGTTCAGTACACGTTTACTTTTTGTGACTTTTGTAAACCAATAAAAATTAAAAATTTTACACTGACAAGCATTTCAGGAGGAATTAAATAACAAGAAATTTAGTACTGTTTTTAAAATCATAACTTTAAAGAACAAAATTGTAAAGAAACATTGTTTAAATTTTTATTTTTTTAAATTTATTGTTGAAATTTTATTTTCTTAAGTGCTAAAAATTAATTTCAATTTTTAATAGACTGCACTTATATTTTTGGTTAAAATTTTTTTTATGTTAATTGAATTATTTTAATGAAAGTTTAACAATTTTGTTCAAAAGTCATCCTTTTTTGCTGCAAATTCGTGTTTTTTTTTAATTACAAATTACCTTTTTTGTTAAAAATTAAAAATGTTGGTATAATATTTGTCTTTCTAGGCTAAAGATTCAACTATTGTTCACAAATCAATATTTAAATTTTTAAAGTTCATCGATTTTTTTTTGAAAATTTGGATTTTTTGTAGAATGTTCTTGAATAAAAATTAAAACATTTTGATTAAAAATATAAACCATTAAATGTATTTTGTTGAAATTCATTATTTTGGTTTTTTTAAATTTAACGTTTCCACTCTCCATTCTTGTTTTAAAAAAACTTTTGTTTGAAAACTCATCTGCTTGGTTTTTTGTTATTTTTTTATTATTTTATTATTCAATTTTTATTAATTTATCTTGATGCGTACCTTTTTCAAAGGTCTTAAAATCTGAATAAACATTATTAAAATTAATAATAATATCATTTCTTAAAAAGATTAAATAATTTGTCAATTTTTGATTATCTTCAAAGTCACTTTTTAATAAAAAACAATAGTTAGAAGTCTCAAAAATAAAAACACCTTTAAGGACCTTCGAAAAAGGTACGCACGGAGTACCGAAACTGTAAGAAGGATTTTGAAACGAGTTTTTTTCAATAAAATAAATATTGAGTTTAAACTTGTATTTTGACTTAAATTATTTTATTTCATATGTGGATCATAAGACATGATAAATTTCGGTACAATATGCGTTCCTTTTTCGAAGGTCTTTAAATCTGAATAAAAAATATTAAAATTAATAATAGAATAATTTCATTAAAAAAAAAAAATTATTGTTAATTTTCCATTATCGTCAAAGTTATTTTTAAATAGAAGACAATATTTAGAAGTCTCAAAAATAAAAAGACCTTTAAAGACCTTCGAAAAAGGTACGCACGGAGTACCGAATCTGTAAGAAGGATTTTGAAAGGCGTTTTTTTCAACAAAATAAACTTTGAGTTTAAACTTGTTTTTCGACATGCATACCTTTTTCAAAGGTCTTTAAATCTGAATAAACAATATTAAAATTATTAATAGTATGATTTCTCAAAAATTTAATTTTTGGTAACGAATTTTTTAATTTTATTGAAAATTTGTCTTTGTTAGTAGTAATCTAATCTTTCAGTTAAAACATGTATGTTTTTAGTTAAAAATGAATCCTTTTTAGTTGAAACTTCAAGTTTTTGATTTAGAAGTTTTAATTTTTATTAAAAATTCTCATTTTTAATAGTAAATTAATATTTTTTAGTTGAAAATTCAATTTGTTGGTTGAGAATTCTTGAATTTGGTTAATTTTTTTTCGGTAGAAAATGAATTTTTTTTATTACAGATTCATCTTTAACAAATAGGTTTTCAGGTTGAACTAATTTCTTAAAAAATTCAAAAATAAATGTCTTTCTTTCTTAAAAATTCAACCTTTTGGTTGAGAATTCTTGAATTTGTGAAAAAAAAGATTTAGAAAATGAATATTTTTGTTACAGATTGATTTTTAACAAATAGGTTTTAAAGCTGAACTAATTTATTAAAAATTAAAAAACAAATGTCTTTCTTTCTTAAAAATTCTAATTCGTCTTTCTTGATACTAAGAAAATGTAGAAGATTCTTCGTTTTATTAAATATTCGTCTTTTTTTAAATTCATCTTTTTTTAGTTGATAATTTAACAGATTCATCTCAGTCGCTAAATTTCTATCAAATAGGTTTTAAAGTTGATCTATTATCTTAAAAATTAAAAAAATTCTTTCTTTCTTAAAATAATTAATTTTTGGTAAAGAATTCTTAAATTTTATTTAAAAATTTGTGTTTTTAGTAGTAAATTAATATTTTTGTTTAAAACTTCATCTGTTTGATTAAAATTTTAATTTTTTTGGCAGAGAGTTATTAATTTTTTTTTGAAATTCACCTTTTTGCATTAAATTTATATTTATGTTTAAAAACTCATCCTTTTCAGTTGAAAATTCAACTTTTTGGTTGAGAATTCTTGAATTTAGTTTTAAATTATTTTTTTCGGTAGAAAATTGATCATTATCTTTGCAGATTCATCTTTTTAGTTTAAATTTTAACAAAAAGGTTTTAAATCTGAAATATTTTCTTCAAAATTAAAAAAATTCTGTCTTTCTCAAAAATTTAATTTTTGTTAACGAACTTTTGAATTTGATTAAAAATTTGTCTTTTTTAGTAGTAATCTTATCTTTGATTTTAAAATTAATCTTTTTTAGTTTAAAATTCAAATTTTTGGTTAAAAATTCTTGTATTTTGTAAAAAAAAAATTGTTTGTAGAAAATTAATCTTTTTGATACAGATTGATCTTTAACAAATAAGTTTTAAAGTTGAACTAATTTCTTAAAAATTAAAAAACAAATATCTTTCTTTATTGAAAATTCTAATTTGTCTTTCTTGGTACTAAAATAATCTCTTTTATAAATTCATCCTTTTGGTTAAAAATTTAATTTTTGGGTAGAGGATTCTTTCTTTTATTGAATATTCGTCTTTGTTTTATTTTTAAATTCTTTTTTTCTTTAGTTGAAAATTTAACAGATTAATCTCAGTAGCTAAAATTTTAACAAATAGGTTTTAAAGCTGAAATATTTTCTTAAAAATTAAAAAAATTCTGTCTTTCTCAAAAATTTAATTTTTCGTCAACAATTTTTGAATTGTATTGAAAATTGGTTTTTTTTAGTAGTAAATTAATCTTCTAGTTTAAAAATTCATCGGTTTAATTAAAAATTAAATTTTTTCGTAGAGAATTGTTAAATTTTATATAAAATTCACCTTTTTCTATTATATTAATATTTTTGATTAAAAATTATATCCTTTTTATTTGAACATTCAACTTTTTGGTTGAGAATTCTTGAATTTCTTTTTAATTTCTTTTTTTCGGTAGAAAATTAATCATTTTCTTTACAGATTCATCTTTTCAGTTTAAATTTTAACAAATAAGTTTTAAAGCTGAAATATTTTCTTCAGAATTTAAAAATGCTGTCTTTCTTAAAAATTTAATTTTTGGTAAGGAATTTTTTAATTTTATTGAAAATTTGTCTTTTTAGTAGTAAATTAATCATTTATTTTAAAAATTTATCTCTTTGATTAAAAAAAAAATTTTTGGTAGAGAATTTTTAAATTTTATTTGAAAGTCACCTTCTTCTATTAAATCAATATTTTTGTTTAAAATTTTATCCTTTTCAGTAGAAAATTCAACTTTTAATCTTTTCAGTTAAAAATGTAATAAATAGATTTTAAAGCTAAAATATTTTTTTTTAATTAAAAACGCTCTTTCTTTATTTCTTAAAAATTTAATTTTTGGTAACGAATTTTTTAATTTTATTGAAAATTTGTCTTTGTTAGTAGTAAATTAATCTTCTAGTTTAAAAATTTATCTGTTTGATTTAAAATTAATTTTTTTGGTAGAGAATTAATCATTTTCTTTACAGATTCATCTTTTCAGTTTAAATTTTAACAAATAGGTTTTAATGCTGAAATATTTTCTTAAAAATTAAAAAAAACTCTTTCTTTCTCAAAAATTAAATTTTTGGTAAAGAATTCTTGACTTTTATTGAAAAGTTGTCTTTTTTAGTAGTAAATTAATCTTTTAGTTTAAAAATTTATCTGCTTGATTAAAAATTAAATTTTTTGGTAGAAAATGATTAAATTTTATTTTAAATTCACCTTCTTCTATTAAATTAATACTTTTGTTTAAAAATTCATCCTTTTCAGTTGAAAATGGAACTTTTCATCTTTTCAGTTAAAAATGTAACAAATAGGTTTGAAAGCTAAAATATTTTTTGGAAAAATTAAAAAAGCTCTTTCTTTCTTAAAAATTTAATTTTTGGTGACGAATTTTTGAATTTTATTGAAAATTTGTTTTTTTTTTAGTAGTAAATTAACCTTTTGGTTTAAGAATCCATCTGTTTGATTAAAAATTTATTTTTTTGCTAGAGAATTTTTTAATTTTATTTGAAATTTACCTTTTTTTATTAAATTAATATTTTGTATAAAAATTATATCCTTTTCAGTTGAAAATTCAAATTTTGGTTGAGAATTCTTGAATTTAGTTTTAATTTCTTTTTTTTTTGTAGAAAATTAATCATTTTCTTTACAGATTTATCTTTTTAGTTAAAATTTTAACAAAAAGTTTTTTAGGCTGAAATATTTTCTTCAAAATTGAACAATTTCAGTCTTTCCTAAAAATTTAATTTTTGGTAAAGAATTCTGGAATTTTATTGAAAATTTGTCTTTTTTAGTAGTAAATTAATCTTTTAGTTTAAAAATTCATCTCTTTGTGAAAAATGCATCTTTTTTACTAGAAAATTAATTTTTTTGGTTGAGATTTCTTGAATTTAGTTAAAAATTCTTTTATTTTCGTTAGAAAATTAATCTTTTTGTTTACACATTGATCTTTCTTAAAAAAAAATTCTTGTTTTTAATAAAAATTTAACAACTAGGTTTTAAAGTTATACTACTTTCTTAAAAATGCATTTTTTATTTTATGGTTCAAAATTTTGGTTAGAAATTCATCTCTTTGGTTGGAAAATTGAACTGTTTTCTTCAAAATTCCCTTTTTTCAAAAATTAATTTCGTAACTGAAAATTTACCCATTGTGATTATTGGTTGAAAATTATTATTTTTAAGTAAAAAATTCGACTTTTTGTAAAATTTGTACTAATTTGTTAATAATTTGTTTTTTAAAAATAAATCTAGATCTTGCATTTCTCAAAGTTTGAGGCCCATATTTTATGTATAAAAAAAGTTCAAATGTTCAAAAAATTTCGAGGTTCAGAAAAAAGGTAAGCCCGTTCGGAAATCATTCTTAGCTTGATATTTTATTTTTTTTTTAAATTTCTCAGGTTCAAAAAAATATGTAATAAACTGAAAAAGTGAGGTCGGTAATGTAGGTATTTTGCCATGTCACATGCCCTTAATTGAAAATGTTCCCTCAAAAATAAAAGATAAGAATTGCAAATTTTTATAGTAAAAGATTTTCAAATAACACAATGTAAACTGAGTGATTTCATAATTAAAAATTAAAATGATCTTATTCAAAAAATTCAAGTTGGGGGGGGGGGTATAGTTACCCCCCCCCCATCTGCGCCTGAATTTAATAATCGTGATAGTCATATTATCTTATCCACGATTTTCATTTGGTACACTCGAAATTAAAACATGCCAAACTCGCATATTATACAAAACTAGAAACGTTTCGGCTTTTAGCTTCCAGTTAATTAAATAAGGATAATGAAGTTTCTGTTTGTAGTGGGTAACACCTGAGCGCACTCAGATATCCAGCTTTACACAATTTTCTCGCATTTCCAGAATGGTCCCAGGGAAGTGAAAATAAACCTGATAAATAATCAGACCAGCTTTTGGGATTTTATTATTAGTAGATTATTACACGCGCGCGCTAATTTTTTAAATAATTATTTATTATTTGCCCAATTTTCGTTAAACTATTTATTTGTTAAATTAATATTGTGGAAAAAAATCAACCAGTCAGTAATCAATTTATCAGTTCAAAAGATAGAAAGCCATAAACAATTATTATTTATAATTTAATAATTTTTATTTTCATAATAATTTAATATTAATAACCTTGTATACTAATTTTCGCAAAAATTACGTGTAATTTTTAAAAATGAATTCAGATACTCATTTCACAACATCACAAACATAAACATAATGATACCATTGTGATATATATATATATATATATATACATATTTTTAATAAAAAATAATATATTATTATGCAAATACTAGAAAATATTCAATTACATAATCTTTAAAAAAAATCAAATGATGTTACTCAATTGAAAAGAATTAAAATTTAATTTTTATAAAATTCGATATTGCAAAAAAATTTGCCAGTCAATAATTATTTATTCAGTTTAAAAAATAAAAATAAATAAACAAGTATTTTTATTCAAGTAATTAAATAATCTTTACCTTATATTTTGCAGAAAATTTGAGTTATTAATAACCTATTAAATTAATTTTATAACAAATTAAAATATATATGTGTCTAATTTTGAAATCAGAAGGCAGATACTCATTTCACAACATCACAAATTCTAAAAAAATTATATAATATATAATATTAAAATAAATAAATTTAATAAAATTAAAAATAAAATAAATTTTTATTGCAAAAATGTTATTAAATATTGTAAAATAACTAGGCAGCCAATTATTAATTTATTTTTTCACAAAATAAAAAGCAATAAACTATAATTTTCGTTAAAATCCTCAAATAATTTTTGCTCTATGCTTTTTAAAATAATAATATTATAATGTTGAAAATTCACTTAAGATACTGATTTCGCAAAATCAGAAACATTGAAAAAAATTATATAATTAGAATAAAAATATTTTAAATTTAAAAAAAATATCGTCGTACAAATTATATACAATTTTTAACTATATATAACCACGAAGTAAATGATAAATTTATGTTACTTAATTTTTTTAAACTAAATTTTTTTATTTATTTAATTGAAAATGAATTAGGGAAAAAAATTAATCAGCTAATAATAAATTATTCAGTTTACAACATAATAATCCTTGAAAAAATTATTTTATTTGAAAAAAACAAATAGTTTTTATTTTCTATTTTTTTAAAGTTGACATATTTATTTATGAAAATTTCGTGTTTGCTTAAAATTCCCATTTTTGGTTTAAAATAAACTGTTTGGTTAAAAATTCATATTTTTGGCTTAATTTTAACGATTTAGTTTTCAATTTAACTATTTTTATAAAAATTCAACTTTTTGGTAGAAAATCAACTTTTTTGTAAAAAATTAATCTTTTTAGTTTAAATTTTTTTTTTTATTTTTTTTATTAATTTTTTTTATTGCTTGATAAAAAATTAAATTATTCGCTTGAAACTGAACGTGGTTGTTAAAAATTCCAATTTTTGATTTAAATAAAACTATTTTTATGAAAATTCAATTTTTTGGTAGAAAATCAACTTTTTTGTAAAAAATTAATATTTTTCGTTAAAATTTTTTTGTATTTATTTTTTATTAATTTTTTTTTACTGCTTAATCAAAAAATAAATTAATCGCTTGGAAATGTACGTGTTTTTTTTTAAATTCCTTTTTTTGGTTTAAATTGAACTATTTTTATGAAAATTCAATTTTTTGTTAGAAAATCAACTTTTTTGTAAAAAATTAATATTTTTAGTTTAAAATTAACTGCTTGCTAAAAAATTGGACTATTCGCTTGAAAATGAACGTGTTTGTTTAAAATTCCTATTTTTGGTTTAAATGAAATTATTTTTATAAAAATTCATATTTTTGGTTTTATTTTTAACGATTTAGTTTAAAATTAAACTATTTTCATGAAAATTCAACTGTTTGGTAGAAAATCAACTTTTTGTACAAAAATTACCTTTTTAGTTAATTTTTAAAATATTTTTTTCATTAATTTTATTTTACTGCTTGATAAAAAAATAAATTAATCGTTCGAAAATGAACGTGTTTTGTTTAAAATTCCTATTTGTGGTTTAAAATAAACTTTTTGGTTAAAAATTCCTATTTTTGGTTTAGTTTTAACGATTTAGTTTTAAATTAAACTATTTTTATGAAAATTTAATTTTTTGGTAGAAAATCAACTTTCTTGTAAAAAATTAATATTTTTAGTATAAAATTAACTGCTTGCTAAAAAATTAGACTATTCGCTTCACAAGAAACGTGTTTGTTTAAAATTCCTATTTTTGGTTTTAAATAAAATTTTTGGTTAAAAATTCATTTTTTGGTTTAATTTTAACAATTTAGTTTAAAATTAAACTATTTTTATAAAAATTCAACTTTTTTGTAGAAAATCAACTTTTTTGTAAAAAATTAATAATTTTA
>JAAAKG020137538.1:0-35462 GCA_010014905.2 Druon quercuslanigerum
GTTTCTTACGTTGATTTTATTTTGCAGATTAACAAAGAAAATTATTTTGGAATGGAAGAAAATATAATTACAGAAAACATTCGAAAATAAAAGAACATTTTTTCCAACGGAGACAAGGAAGAAAGTCGCTAGAAGTTGCAATTGTTTAAAAATAACATTTTTAATTCGAATTGCCATTCATTTCCCTTTTCGATGATAATATATTATTTCCTTTCAATGTGACTGTAGATTTTTTTTGCGAATCTGATGAACTTGATTTGGGTACTTCGAAATGAGCTAATAAAGGAGGATCATTGAAATTGTTTGGTAAACAGGTCGTGGTAGGAGCAGGATCTTTTGAGAGAATATTAGGATTTGTGACCTCATTATTCCAGTTAACGATTTCTTCTGGCTCCGCAACTTGCAAAATGTTTAGCTTATATTTATGGCAGAATTTACTACGATCACCCACTAACGGTATTAATTCTTTTATCTGGTCATCCGTCAATGAAAGGAAAGCTTCTGTATCTATTTTGTTCCCTAGACAGATTATTAAAATCGTAAAGATCTACTTTAATCTGTTGAATTTGACTGATTTATTTTACAACAGCTGAAAGCTTTCATTGAATCAAAATTATTTAAAACTTTATCCATAAGGCAAAAAATAATGGTCCCTTAAGCACCGTTTTCTCAAAAAATTAACATTTATTTTCCCTAATACATTTATTAAGTGGATAGAGAAAAGAGGTCGTAATACATAATATATTGTAGAGCGTATGAAGTCTCAAAAACAACACAGAAGAAATTACAAACCATTGTTTTCGAGTTTATTTTTAGTGACAGTGTTGAGTATATTTTATAATTAATTGTAATTGATGTTAATTACTTTTTTTTATATAAATGGTCTTATATTTTTTAAAATATTCATTTTTTCCAGCTATGAAAAATTTCCATTTTTTAAGAAAATAAAATCAATATTTTAAGTTATTGATAATAGATTATATAGAGAAAAAGAAAGCTTACATAAATAATAATTGATTGGATTTAGGTCTTCGTGTACTTGCACTTGTGAACGTTTAAAACCCTCAAAATTTTGCTTCGTACTATATTTTAAAAGACGGAATTCTTCTGAATTCGAAACCTTTAAAATAAAATTTTTAAATACTATAAATGAACAATATTAAGCCAACTTCCGTCTTTAAATAATTCCCGAAATGAATTCATTTTAAATTAGAAGCCTAGGTAATTAAATTTAAATACTTACATTTTTAGCCCAAAACTGAGCTTTCGATCAAAACGATTAATTTCTATTAAACAGACGAATTTTGAACAGAATATGTAAATTTTCAACTAATTAAGATGAATTTTCAACTGAAAATTGAATAGTTACATTTTGTGTTAAAAAATTAATGTTCAACCAAATAGATCAATTTTCAATTAAAATTATAGAATACTAAATTGGAATGGCTACATTGTCAATTTAAAAATAAATTTTACAAAAAAAAACTAATTAAATAAATAGTTGAATTTTTAAGAAAGTGATGAATTTTTGACTAAAATAATGCATCTTCAACTAAAATATCGGTACTTTTTTCATAAAGGTAAATTGTCAGCTAAAATCATTAATTCTTAGCTAAAGTAATTAAATTCTTAACCAGAAAGGTGGATTTTCAACCAAGAAGGTTCATTTCGATCAAAAATATAAGTTTTCAATTGAATAAAGAGAGTTTTTGAATTAAAAAGTGAATAGTTAAATTTGTAGTTAAAAAAAATTATTTCTCAGTCAAAAAGAAAACTTTTAACTAAAATAATGGAATATTTAACTGAACTAATAAAATTTTCAAAAAAAAAATAATTTGCAGCCCAAGGAAGAACCATTTTTTCAAATAGCTCTTTTTTCAACGAAAGAGATGAATCTTTTCAACATAATAGTGAAATACATTAACCCTTGTGTGCCCAACCAAATAAATTAATGTTGTGGTCCGACCGAGGTACCTGGGTACCCATATACGGATTTATAGCTAAAAGTTGTTTGTAACATAGAATAATCGTTGGTATTAGATGTATATTGATTCATTTATTATTAACGAACATATTTTAATTCATATCCGGCAATAATTTTTTCACAATGACCTTTGTCGTACAAAGTCCGGTATAATCCGTAGACAGCCAGAGCGTACACTTCTGAATTCCGAGAAGGTCAGGTGCTTTGAATTGAAGAGGGAAGCAATTAGAGGGTGTCTTCTTCTTTTGGTATAAAACTAATTTTATTACTATTATTTTTTATTTTTATTATTTATATTGGCTGTATTTAATAAATAAGAGAGTAACAATCAATATTATTTGTTATAACTTATTTATTAATACTTATTTCCTCCTTTCTGTATGTGGGTACCCGGGTACCCCGGTTGGACTATTCGTGTACTTTTTATCAAATATAAATTTTTCTAAGTTAAAACAAATATATATTTTTTTTAAATGCATTTTTCTATGTGAAATCAGTCAAATCGTGTGGATCCGGGAGGTTTAAAAATAATTTTTTTCAGAAAAAAAGTTATTCGATAAAATATCTACCGATGGGTACCCGGGTACCCGGTTGGGCACACAAGGGTGAATGAAATTCAAAATCATCCTAAAATTAATTACAGCTACTGTACAGCCGGTAAATAAGACACCGATGGCTTGCAGGAGGTAAATAATATCCACACAGATGTGCGTAGATCCTTAATAATGTAGAGTAAAATATGGTGCTAGAACAAACCTTTTTGTGCACATCCTCTTTTTAGAATTCTTGTTTTGCATAGATATCAAGAAAATGTGAAGGTAATATAAAATGTTTTACTGTTCAACCCTCTGAAGCCACAAAGAATGTTTGTACAAAATTTAAGACTCATTTGCATTGGCAGTTTAAAAATTGGCATCAATGGAAGTTCCGTTTGGCATTAGCCTTTTTCTATACCGTGATTTACTATTAATTGTCTAACCACAAGACGATCTGACACTATTGTTGAGCATCTTTACTCTTTAAACTCCCCGTCAAATCTCAAATGTCAGATATTTATGTGGGCACGTAGCACAGGTGAAACTTTCTTAAGATCTTTTTCAAAAAAAGTTGTTTAAGTTTAGGAAAAGTTTAGCAAGTTTAAGAAAATTCATAATAGTAAAAGTAATTTACATCTAAACATTGAGGACAACGATTTATAAATAAATAAGTAAAATAAGCAGCCAGTAGTGTTCAGTGTTATGTTTATAAGTCATACTGTCTATAAAAGAACAGTAAAGAGCAAAATCGGCATGAATTATAAATACTTTTTGTATCCTTACCCTGGCGGTTAGACGTCGAACTACCGAACACGCTGAATGCCTTATATTAAATCACTTTAATCTTAAAATTTTCAAGGCCTCTTTGTCATAGACATGACCACTCATGGTTTCAATCGAACGTCCATCCATCATATCTTTTTCGCGGGTGACGGGACAAAACGAGATGAAACAAGACGAGGCGACTAAGGCGAGATGGGACGCCACAAGAAAGCAAGGGCGGGGAGGTAAAAGAAGGGGGAGATGTTACCTAATTTGAATAACATTTTCCCGAAAGCTTAGATATTAATAATTTTATTTTAGTTTTTAGTTTTTTGTTATAATGTGTTAGGGTTTTCTCTCCATCCCCAAGTTCATCTCTATAATATGCCTCAAAACTCCTTTTTTCAAGTTTTCAAATTTGTGAACGTGACTTTTTGTAGGTATTTTTAATCAGTGCTTTATGGTAAAATCACTCTTTTACAACGTATTCGTTTAATAATGTTTTGGTATTTTTATATAACCAGCTGAATTTTTATGTGCAAACTCGAAAACATTTTTTAAGTTCTTTACAAGAAGTTTTATTTTGCTTAATCAATCCTTACCAGGTGCCTTGCCAGGTGCCATTACAACTTAGATCTTTATTTTAATTTCAATTTAATTATTCTTTCTTGTTAGTATTTGTCTTTTCTAGAAATCCGGGTCAATCAGGGTGCATGAGAATTATGACGGATCGCGGTTGTTTTTATGACAAAATTTTAACTATGTATAGATAACGGATCTAAAAAAGAGACGATCAGATGCTGAATAAGACGACTGGATCATTGATTAACTCCACGAATTTCCCTATCAGTTCCCGCATTTGTCTGTACCTCTGCAATGTCTAATTCCGTACAACTCGACCGGAAAAAACCAGATAGTGGAAAAAAACCGAGAGAAGCTTTTACATGATTCCAGTTTTACAGACGTATGTCCGTCGGCAGCACGCCTGTTATTTGCCGTTCATGAACGGATAGTCAGAATCCAACAGGTTCCAACCACACACCCAGTCATCAATTATCACACTCACAATACCGATCACCTTGACTATCTACTAAGACTGCTTCAATTAAACAAATCATTTAACACTACTGGTACTTCATCGCTACCTCTCACCTTAGACCTTCAGACCAGACTGTCTTACAATCCATATACCCTCATTGACAATCTTTCACCTTCACTCGATTCCAAAAAGGGTTCTTAAAGGGTCGCCCCTGATCTCGAGGAAAAAAGGCCGGGTTGGCTATATTCTTTCGCCCGTACGAGAGCTGTAAGCTCTCTGTACCAGTGAGACTACGTCTTTAGCTTGACATTCTCGTTTTACATATCAAAGTTTCTGCTTCTGAAGCAAATGCTGTGGTAAATCACTTCCCCCCTTGAGACGAAGAATAAATATATAATAATAAAACAAATTAGGTACATGCATTCAAAAGAAAAAGAAAAAAAAATGCAGAAGGAAAAAGAGAAAGTGCAATTTAAAATTAGGAACGTTACAAACAATTACGAATTTACTGATCATAAATTAGTCATTATATGAAGTTTTCCTTCTATTGATTTGGAATATGTAAGATAGGCTCTCAACTTAGGTCTAAAGCAATATTTTTCTCCACTTCAAACGCACTCAACTAAATTCACGTGGATAAACTTGCAGAAATAACCATTTTGCGTTCGTTGCAATTACCTTGATTGGCCAAGGGCTTCCCCCTCTTTTCCATATGTCCGTATCTTTAGCGGGCAGTTTGACCACTTTTGCTACAGAACGCGTCATTATTCCATTTACGGTGCTGATATCCACAACCCTTGGATAAACAGGGTATTCTCCACTACCAAAAAAACGTCACCCACTTTAAAAGGTTCCGATTCTCCTGCCAACATTTTCGGGGTTAGAAGTTGGGCAAATACTCCTTTAGCTACCTGTTACAGAACAGGCTGGCTAAATGTTAAGTGATTATCTATTGTTTCCTTCGGTATATATCCCCTTCCTCAAACATACCCTGGATACTAGTTTTCGCTGAATAGCTGATCAGGAAGTGATTAGGAGTTAATTCTTCTTAATCTCGTGAGAAGAAGGTTTTCATCGATTAAGATTTCACGAACAACGAAAGGAATGTGCAGAGCATACTAACTGGCAAGGCTAGGAAGGAGGGGAGTGCAGGGAGAGCGGCGAAGGCAGGGTATCTGAAAATAAAAATAGAGAAGAAAATGGGACGAGGAGAAGGAGATTTTGAAGAAAGTGCAGGGGAATTTATTTCGTGGAAAGTAGGGGGGGGGGGGGGGGGAATTGAAGCAGCGCAGATGAGTGTTAAAGGTGCTGTACTGGCACACAATATATAACGGAGAGGCTGAAGAGGGTAGTGAAGAAAGTATGGAGGGAGCAGGGACTCCCAAGAGGGTGGAGAGAGGGGTTCATCGTACCACTGTATATAAAAGGGGATAGGAAGAGGCAGGGCAATTATAGAGGAATTACGCTAGTGAATACGGCGTACAAAATATACGCGATGCGGAAGCATGTTGAGGGAAAAGACATACTTCCAGAGACGCAGGCGGGCTTTAGAGAGGGAAGAAGTACTATTGATAATATTTACGGAGACAAAGGATGAAAGAGAAGCGGAGAGAGGCCTGATCGAGAGTGTACAGGAGGTATATGAGCAAACGAAAGATAAGGTGAGAGAAGGGGAGGGAATCTCCGAGGCTTTCTGGATGGATAGGTGGTTGATGCATGTGTGCCCGCTCAGTCCAACGATTTTTGGAATTTTAATCGCAGATATGGAAAGTAAGCTAGCGGTCGAGGTGGTCGGTAGAGTTAGGGTAATAGGAGTAAAGATATAGTCATTCGCATATGCAGAGGTGATAGAGTCTGTGTAACTGGGCTTTCTGTTCCGGAGGAAGGGGGGAGTAGATGATCATATAAAACAGAGAGTGAGATGGGAAAATTAGGTGATAAGGCAGGCTTGGGGGCTGGCAAAGAGGTTGTTTGCAGATTATTTTGTAAGGAGCTAAATAGGATGCCGGAGAAGTATGTAAAGTGGACACTGAGTTTAGCAAGGAATTCGCCGAACTATATTGTCAGGAAGGGGACAAAAAGAACGAGTTTAGGAATTATAACGGGGAGACGAGCATCTAAATATGAGCATAAATTTTTAGAAGAGGAGGGAAGCAAGCTAGTTAGGGAGTGTTGGTAAGAGAAGAAGAACAAACGTAGGGGTGGGGGTGATGGTGGAAAGGAAAAGGTATTTAAAAACGAATGGATTGCAGATGGATGAAGTGAGAAGGATGCATAAGGAAGGAAGAAGGGTATATGAGTTGGTAAAAAGAAACAGCATGAAGGCAGCCAAGGAAGCAGGGGATGAGAGAATAAGAGAGTCAAGGTTTAACGGGAACTACGTGTGGATTATGCCAAGGGAGAGAGCGCAATATTTGCCTGAAAAAGGAGAGCAAGGAAGTCAGGAACTTTATAGCGAGAATGAGATACGGATGCATAGACTGTCATAATAGGTTCGGGCTTTCTGGAGAGAAGATTATGCGTGAATTGAGCGGGAAGAAAATGCTAAAGTGGAGCACTGGTTGCAGGAATATGAGGTGGTGGAAAGGAGTTGAATAAGCATGAAGGTATTGTTGCATAAGAGGGGAGACGGAAGGGCCGTTGCATGGGTGCAGAGGGTGTTGGGTAAAATGGAGAAGAAGAAAAGGTAGGAGGAAGACGAGTTCAGAAGGAAATATTGTATATAGGAGATGAAGTAGGTGTCAGAATATTGTACATATTGTAAACAGTAGATAGGGATTAGGGATTAGCCGCGGAGTTAGAGGCTGGCAATACGAGGCAAAGCGAGAAAGTAGCGAAATCATGATAATGTGTAGATGGATTTCAGTTTTGAAGAGGTAGTTATAAGGAATGTCTGTAAAAATTGGAGTGTGAGCAAGTCTTTTTTTTTAAGGCCAGCAGATTGAAAAATAAACGTTCTTCTATCTATAGAACATGATTAATGGTCCTGAAGTCGGACTCTTAGGAAAAATGTCCACGAAGCTCTTCATCTACTTAAGCTAGAGAGAAACCACGATGTTCATGTTACTGCTGGTCCTGAAGTATTGTTCTTCCTTACTTTCGGCCTATCCTCGTTTATTCTTAGTTCTGCTTTTCTCTCTCTGCTACCGTTTTGTTTTGTCTGTACTAGAGTAAGCGCTTTGCGTACATAACCCCTTTTTACTGGGTGCTAAAATAGTTGACATTGTTCTCTGATCCCTGCGCGTTTGCTCATTTTGAACTGCATGAAGAAAAAGATTTTTTATTTTGATCCCACAAGCAGATAGGTGAAGGGTTCGTCTGTTATCGCAGATCATCACATACAAGGTTAACATTCTAACTTCTGGGAGTTTGTCCGTTCTCCCAGAGGCAGTGGTTGAGACAATAGTCCTTGGTGCCATACTAACCCTGGGTACAAGCACTCTCTATCTGCAAGCGAAGGACGCGTTCTGTAGCAACCTCATATCTAAAGTTGGAAGAGAATTTGCCGGATTGGCTGGTGAAAAGAAGCACATTCCCCCTCCTAACGATGGGCAATTTGTCTGAACCTAAAAAGTACTGAGAAATAACTTGTATGAATACGCTGCATACGATCTTCATAACTATTTTTAAATGATAGGTTTCCGTAAAGACGCATAATTTTACCAGCGCTGCCTATATATAGCCTAGATTGATTCCTGAAAGGCTTTCGATTCAACCTCCGATATAGAAATCGTCTGCCTTGTGGGAAGCTTAAAGGTTTATCCTCACATAGTAAAGTGCATAGAGAGATTAATGCCTCTTTGGAAAATCAGATTTACTATCACCTTTTAGAGAGGCGTCATTCAAAGTGATAATATGAGTTCTCTTCTCTTTTGCCTCACACTATTGCCACTATCTCTCACACTTTAAGTTTGAAACAAGTGCAACTTACTGACATACCTGAAAGATTCAGGCCGTAACGTCTATAAATAATGCCCTCAGATGCAGTCAAAAAGGTCTCATCCGACAGATTTTGTTGTTCTAACTGTCGGCGGAGAACAAAGAATCTGCAATAAACACGTTTGCTCTCCCGGTAGTGTAATTCATTTGGAGTGCTTCCATAGATGAAATACGAGATTAGATCCCACGATTTCGGGTTAAAAAAGTTTCAGCACAAAAACAAGAGCCTGCACTTTAGATCGTCCATTCCGTGATTTTATGTATCACGCCATAGAATGGAAGGAAATGAGAAAATTAGTTCTAAACTTACATATAGAACGCAACTATGTACCGATTTTAGACTTTCTTAGTTCATCACTAAATTTTTCAAAGAATGATGAAACTAGATTTTTTATTTTGGTAAATTCTTAAATCAATCGTATTTGCAATTATTGATTCTTATAAACAAATAGTATTAGCAAATAATCGACTTTAAAGTATATTCGTCTTCAAAGTATATTTCTGATCCAAAATTGTTCGGCAATTTTATTACCAATGGCGCTTTCCTTAATTTTTTAAACTATTTATAACTATTTTTTCACTTTATAAAGAAAATATATATATATATATATATATATATATATATGGGCAAAAGCATATTGTAGTCCTTTTTGGACAGAAGAAAATCGTTTTTTTTTCTGCCTTGCTGAAATTATGTTGCTAATCATTTTCCCTGAAAAATATCGAAATGCATTAATATTTGCTTATTTTATCAAGAAATTTCCTGCATGACCAAACATAAATGTTTAGGCATTTGTTGATGAAAATAAAGCCTCTTTTATCGTATTTATTTTGAGATAACAAAATATATCATTTGATTTAAAACGCTTAAAACAGGCATTTATTTATAAAATAAGCAAATATTAATGCTTGGCACAATTCTGTCAGAAAACATCATTGGTAATATAATTTCAGCAATGTCAGAAGAAAAAAGGATTAGTTTTTGCCTAAAGACTCGTCAATTTGAATTTGTTGATACAATTTGCTACTAAAAAAACAAGTATTAATACATATCAAACTTTTTCCGAAAAAATCGTTAGGAATCTTATTTCATCAATGTCAGCAGGAAAAACGCTTTCTTTTCGCTTAAAAACGCCTCACACAAGGTGAATTTTTTAAATAATTTATTTTTATAAGAAACAAATATTAATGCATAGTGACTTGTTTCCAGAAAACATCATTTCTAATATGGTTACAACAAGACTAGAAGAAAAAACCATTAGGTCCTGCCTATTAATGTATGCGATGTACATTTGTTTATCTAATTGGTTTACAGAATTAATAAATAACATTTAATCCGAAATTTAAATGGCCACATATATGTCCTAGAAGTAAAAACAAGAAATTCTAGAGCACACATAGTTTATAGACAAAAATTCCCTGATAATGTTTACTTGTTCATATAGTTTGTTTACAATAATTAACTTTGCATGTTAACGATTTTATTCTTTCTTATACATCTGCGAGTTGAATCCAAGTGACTGAAGATTTAAGACAAACCATTTTCTGAAAAATTTAGTCCTAAATTAAAAAGAATAATCTAAAGTCGGAGAAAAATTGCATTCGAAAATTCATTTTAAACCTTTCTTTTATTTTTATTTCAGCACTCTAGACAAGATTATGCCTCGCATCCTCCACAGAAATGTGCAGGAACAGTCGATGTTGCTTGAGATAACGTTTGCTTTCCTTATGTTAAGCAGATTGAAATTCGGCACATATGCTTTCATTTTAGGTTACCAAGGCGGTTCCATTTCGAATTTAGCATACCTTTACCACATTTTAAGCCTAAAAATTCCCAACCATAGCTGCTATCTTTCTCACCTATGAGAAAGCCACTGTACGCATTCTTAGGTTGCTGTTTGTCCAGGGATGGAGCGGGAGAAATAAGCCCCGCACGGAGGCTTGGAAATTGAGCCGAAATCTGAATGGACCTTGAGTCTGGTGACTTATATGGTGACTATGAGATACCGATTACCTCTCGGGGTATGCAGCCTTATCTATGAATGCAAAGCTTTCCAAGAAGAGAAGAATTTTTTCCCTAGCTCCTCATGGGAACAACAGTGACACCACCAAACCACAAAAAATTGTAAATGCGGTTCAAAAGATCGAACTAGCAAAACATCCGCCATTGGGGGGGGGGGGGGGCAAACCGTACTGATCACCCTTGACCTCGTGGTGCTAAAAATAATGTGGATGGAAACACGACGAGATACTGGCGCAGCGCCCTTATTAAGTAGATAAATTGACTAAACGATGACTTTGTGTCATCCTTTATTCGATGTATGAACAAGCCGCAGGCAAAGTGAAGGAAAAATCCAAAACAACCACAAAAAGTCGGCACCTCGTGAGAGATGATTTTGATTTCAGGATGAAAAGAAAAAATTAACATCCAGGTTCCCACTAAGCTCCACGATCTGGCTGAAATGGCTGTCTCTCTTTGTGAGAATGTCTTAGAAGTCTGAAATCTAGACCATAAATTCTTCTCTTGATGGTGCGGCACTAGATGTGGCTGATTTCAGTCGAAGGCTAAAATCGACCATGAATTAAAAGACCAAAAGAAGCTTGCATCAGCTGAACAAGAAGATCGGGTGTGCGAGATAGATTGCGTCACGTGTTCACTGTGTAATTGGCTGTATAAAGTCTGGTGAACTGTTGGTAGAGATGGTCCGAAAGTTGCCCAAGAACCGAGGATCTACCGCCACACACTGAAAAAGTAAAGGCTCATGACAAACAAGCATTAAATTGTTGAAAAAATACCTGTACTATTTGACCTTAGAAGGAGAATACAGAAGAGGAAGGAATGGGTCAGGGAGAATCGACAGGTTTTCGCTAACCCATCGCGCCTCTTCAGCGACATCCTTTTTTCTGTCAAAAAGCAACCCATGCCTGAAGACCTAGAGACATTTGGAGAGAGGTACACAAGGTCCCGAAAACACTGAAATGGTCAGGAAACGCTGAAAATTTGTACAGCTTCAAGGCGCATTTGGACTACCTCATAACATCTAAGAAGGAATGTGCATCAATTACTGCCGAAGAGGTGAAAAAACCACTTAGGGATACGAAGAACTTTTCCGCTACAGGACCAGATGGTATCAAGAATTTCTGGTGGAAGTACTTTACTTCTACTACGTTCTAGCGTCTTGCTTAAATTATTACCTAACATTTGAAACCGAAGAATAACCTGCCGATAACTTGCTTCAGCAAGCTGTACAAGATCTTCGCAGATATCTTAAACGACAGGATTGGTTGAAAAGTTAATTGAAATGCTAATTTACAGGGGCATCTATCAAGAAGCAACAGCCCAGCAGCTTGCTCCGTCAATGGCCTGGATTGACAACGAGAAGATTTTGATTTAACCTCTAGTATACGAATCGTCTGCCTTTTGAAAAGCTGGAAGGTTCATCCAAACATAGTGAAATGCTTAGAAAGCGAAAAATTATGTTTACTCTCTCATCCGGAAATTTTCGTATGACAAAAAACAGCGCCACCCTTTAAAAGGGCATATTTAAGGCGAAACCAAGAGCCCTCTGTTCATTCAATTCACACTTCTGTCACATATGGATGACCTGAAGAGCTATGATTCTACGGCAAGTGAACTTCCTCTACTCGTTGGAAATAGTTCACTCAAGAAAGAATGAGCTTTCGGCCGCCTTGATATCGCCAGGCTTAAGATCATACCTATGCAAAAGATCCTGCATATCAATTAGTGCGTTCCGCCACTATGCATCCTATGCCCTTAAGACGGGTGCCAACTTCTGAATTTCCAACGTCTTTATAACCGAATTGTGCTGGGTACAGCTTACATCGTTGCAGTTTGAAGATATCCTCTTCTAAAAATGGTAAAGAAAAACGAGATGATTGGCAAAGGAGCGCTTCTTTGCAAAGCCGCGGAGCAAGCGGCGAAGACTCTTGGCCTGCATTTTATCATCAAAAGTGAAAAAAGTGAATAACTCCATCTAGATGCCTCAATTCTAAAAGCCCAAGTAAAGAAAGTAGAGGCTAAAAAATCCATCAACTGCTCGTCGACCAGAAAATACACGAAAACTTTAACAGAAATGTATAAAATCAGCCCATGACGAAGGAGGTAACTTTTGGTGTCTTTACATCCTTCAGGTGCAGAGGGTCATTTTTGTTTGCCAGGACGGTGTGTTTTCTACCTTAATATACCTTGACCGATTTTTACATTAAGTTCGCAGCAATAGATGTAGAGCGGGTCTATTCAGGTGTTCCACTCACGTGGGAACAACGTATATTTAACCTTGTTGCTCCTGTATTGTTGGCTGCAAATCTGCACTGCTGCACGCTCCGACGGAGATAGAATCAATTGTCTAAATCAGACGCACTAAATTTTCAGAGAGGAGTCTCCAATGCATACGTGAGACCTGATATTGTTTTCCATGAATTCAAAAACAAACTGTATTCTTGATCCAATTCTTGGCTCTGTCCGACTACAACATCACTGCCAGGAAAAGTAAAAGAAGGACTGGTATCATGTGCTTAAAATGGAGCTGTAGCGCTTGTACCCTGAATATTCAGTTAAACTTTTCGTCCTTGCGATTGGTGTTTTGAAATACCGGAACTATCACTACTTCGTTACCATTAGGCCGTACCCGTGTGCCAAAAATCAGACAAGGCACTTGTGAGGTGGATGCAGAAAGCTTTTCTTGGGCTGCTTTGCGTCCTCAATACACATGAGGGTTACGCCAGCCATCTCACGGTCATCAGTTATTGCCATAGGTGTAATTCACTGAGGTTCGAGTTGTGCTTGTATCATTCTAATAGATGGCAGTTACACCCAGTGGGATTTCAGTGGAAGCAGTTGCCATTCTAGAAAATTGCATCGGCTTTCGGCTAAATCGCGGTATCGTTACAGCTGTAACTACCTCTCACGACAGAGGAACGACGACCTTCTGCATTTTCCATTCAAGTGTCTTAGCATTTCGTTGACATGCAGGAATGCTTCTAAGGCTATTAACCTGTGAAAGCTAATCACCTCCAAGAGAACCGATGATTAGAACAACTAGATTAGTAAAATATTTGCAAAATGACCATCGCAATTCCTTTCTAAGGCTGTGATATACTTCACGGTTGGTGCCCAAAAGTCGAGAACAAACATGGTACTTTTCTCGAAGTCAAGGAGAACTATGTCAGTCCAAGAGTGCGCGACAGACACAATTATCGAGAATATGTATTTCCCACATATTTGGCACTACTTGTTTTTTATAATTAATTGTATCTCTCTAGAAGTTTTTTGCGGCGCTGTATCAGCTCAATCAACATCGATGTTTCCTTCACATTTATGTGGAGGATGCAAGGCATACTCTTGTCGAGAGCATATTTGATGCATTTTCCTCATTCCTTATATGGTAGTCAAGGCCAAGTTTTTCAACATCTTCCCTTCGCTGCATGGTGCAGAAACGTTTCTTTACACCTTTCTCTGTATTTTCTGCCGATTTTAGGAAGAGTGTCATCAATTGGCGGCTATAGGTGCTGTACATCTGAAACTAAAAATCCCGCGACCACCTTCACGGTGCACAGTGGGGTGAAATAAAAAAAAGGAAGGTATAAAATGATATTTCGAAAAGCATCAACGTTAGATTATTATTCTATTTAATTTATGACTAAGTTTGTCAGAAGATGATAAAATTATATTTTTTGGTTTATTTAATTGTTATCTTCCTGCAAACATTGAAAAAAAGAGTCCCTCTTTAAATTTTATTTTGTACCTCCTAGATAAAATTTGCGTTGAATCTTCAGTCCCTTGGATTCAACGCACAGATGTATAAGAAAGAATAAAATCATTGCCATGTAAAGTTGTTTACTGTAAACAAACTACATTAACAAGGAAACAGTATTAGACAATTTTTCTGTTTAAAGTTTTTGTGTGCACTAAAATTTCTTGTTTTACTTTTAGGACAACACGTGGCCATTTGAAATTCGGATTAAATGTTATTTATTAATTCTATAAACCAATTAAATAAACAAATGTAAATCGCATACATCAATAGGCAGAAAAAATGGGTTTTTCTTCTATTCTTGTTGTAATTATATTCACAATGATGTTTTTTGAAAATATATCACTATGCTTTAATATTTATTTATTTAAAGAACAAATAAGTTTAAAAATTCACCTCGTGTAAGGCGTTTTTAAACAAAAAGAACACATTTTTTTCTGTTGACATTGATGAAATTATATTTCTAAGGATTTTTTCGGAAAAAATTTGCTATGTATTAATACTTGTTTTTTATTGACAAATTGTATCAACAAATGCAAATTTTAAGCGTCTTTGAGCAAAAATTTAAAGCTTTTTTCTGACATTGCTGAAATTATATTACCAATTATGTTTTCTGATAGAATTTTGCGTAGTATTAATATTTGCTTATTTTATAAATTAATGCCTATTTTAGGCGTTTTTAATCAAATGAAATAATTTTTTATCTCAAAATAAATACGATCAACAAATGCCTGAAAATTTATATTTGGACATACAGGCTATTTCTTGATAATATAAGCAAATATTAATGGATATCACATTTTTATATATAAATGGTATATAAAAAAAAGAAATATTAATGCAGAGCGAAATTTTTTTAGGAAACATCATTAGCAATATAATTTCAGCAAGGTCAGAAGAAAAAACAATTTCAGACCAGAAATTTACTTTTAAGACGAATATGCTTTAAAGTCAGTTATTTGTTGATACTATTTGTTTATAAGAATCCATTAATGCAAATACCATTGAATTAGGAATTTAATAAAATAAAAGATCTAGCATGGCACGCACAAAATGAAACCCTTCGTGCCCGTCTTCATTCCGCGTGATTTAAGGAAAGCAAAAGTTAGCGCACACGACATTGACTGAACCTCCACATCTCTGTGGAAGATGCTGTGCATCCTCTTATCGAAGAGCTGTTCCCGGAAGTTTTTCTCCTGTGCTTTCTGTCACTACTGATATTGAAGTTAAGTCCGAGTGTTTCAGTAGCCTCCTCCGCTGCTTTGCACAGAAACGCTCCTCCACTTGCGACTCCATGTGCTGTAACCAAAATAATCCTGTTGCCAAGTCATTCAATATTCAATATCCCGCGACCACCTTGACTGCGTGAGATGTAGAGTCGCGGAACAGAAGACTTAAGATGCATGCTTTTGTTTATGTGCATAAACTTTCGTGTCCCGATATCAAGGGATCTGAGTTCGTTCTTCGTCCATGGAACCACACCAAATGATTGAGTACGACCGGGACAGCAAGCATTTTCGTTGCAGATAGTTTGTTCCTCGCGGATAGTTTGGAAGACCAAATCTGCCGGATTAGCCGCTTACATATGCTTCGGAGAATATCCTTTATAGATATAACATTTTGAATGCGGCTCTGTGGCACGCTCAGATACGTATAAGTCTCTCTTGCGCAAAGGTGTCGTGTAGTGCCTCTATCGACAAGCTGAGGGTCTTCAGAGGTGCCATTAGGTTTATCTCGCTTCAAATAAACCTTGACGCATTTGTCTAACCCAAATCCCATTCCTATTTCCTTCGTGTATCGTTCGACAATCCCTAGAGCTATATGTGAATGCTCTTTATTCTTAGCATAAATCTTAAGATCATCCATGCAAAATACATGGGTGACCTTGTGCTTTCGATTTGCAGGTTTTCCGCAAAGGTACCCCTGGGAATGGTGAAGTGCTAGAGTTAATAGCAATAATGTGAGGCAAAAGACACCTCTTGGAAAGTGACCTTGTTAGTTGCACACGATTTTTTCCAGATAAGCTGGTAAAACTGGTTTTCCAAAGTGGCATCAATCTCTCTATACAGCTCACGATTTGCGGATGGACCTTTAAGCTTTTCAAAAGATAGATGTTAAGCACATCCATCGATAAGCAGGTTCTCCCGACATCTTGCTACGCCTTTTTTGAGCCGCGTTGTTCATACATTTCTTGCCACACAGGTCCCATTGCCCGAAGAATCCTATCATTTAGGATAGCTGTGAATATCTTATACAGTGTGTTTAGACAAGTGATTGGCCTGTAATTCTTTGGGTCAGCTAAGATGCCTATTTTCGGCAGGAGAACTGTGCGCTCTTCCATTAGTTACTCCGGAATTGGCACTTCCGATTTCAAATATGAGGTGAAAATACGGGCTAGATGGTGATGAGTTGAAGGAAACTTCTTTCATCAGATGGCCTTGATACCATCTGTTCCTCGAGTGGAATAGCTCTTCATGCCTCTCAATACTTTTTTTACCTCCTCAGTAGTGATGGTTGGGCATTCTTCCTCAGTTGTGGTTGTGAGGGCATCACACATCTCCTTAAAGCTATTTATGTTCTCTGAGTCTTCTGCAAGTCTATGCTGCATTTCGTAGACTTCTCTCCGAAAGACCTCGACTTTCTTTGGTTTCGGCGGGTGGTCGACAGCATTTAGAGGGTCTTGGAAGAGTCAAGATAGGTCAGAGAAAAACTGTTGGTTTTCTTTGACCCACCTCTCTCTCCGCTGTAGAATTCTCTTAGCGTCAGATAGTATCCGTATTCTCTCAACAATATGCTGTCTGATGGTCAGCAGCTTTGACTTGTTAAGTGTGTGATAACGGATCCAGAATTCGCGCGCGAACTTTTGAAACTTGGCGGTAAAATTCTTGCCAGATATTATATAGTCAATCGCACACTAAATGCTGCACGCAAACTGTCTTGCCAAACCTATCTTTATGGCGAGTTCATGCATTCGTCTTTTAGTCCTATGATCAACCGTTGGTTCTGTTTTACGGTTCGCATCGGCCAAAGCTCTCGTTGCATTTCACACACAACAATTGGTAGTCCAGAGGTCGGATTCTTCAGAAAATTACCCACGAATCTCTTTATCTATTTCAGCAAGTTCTTTAGGCTTGGCAGAATCCTAGGTGTTGATGTTTCTCCGGGTCATAAAGCATCGCTTGTCCTCTTTTTGATGCCTGCCCACGGTTGGTCTTGTCACCTCTCTTTCTCTTCAGCCGGCTTGTTCTAGCTCCGGAAGAGTAGGTGCTCCGCTTACATTTCCCCTTTTTTGGAATACTTCGGCATGGTTTCACAGACGTTGACGCGAAAAGTGCAATAGCTCTGTGTGTTTCTCGCACCAGAAAGCATGCAGTCGTGCCATGTAATTCTCCCGTTCAGGAGTTACACTCACATCGTAGCATTCTGGCAATTGTGATTTTTTCGCTTTGTCTACCCACAAGCCTCAAGATTCCGACGGTCCATTGCATTGACTCCATCTTGATTGACTCCCCCAGCTCTAGAGTGTTCAGAATTGTTGGCCGACCTATTGTTGGGAGCCCTGCGTGTTCTATTGCTTTGAGCCGCACTTAGTATAACTATGTTTGGTGTTATCACCGCTCTAGACACCTAACCTAGGTGCCATTTAGGTTTCGGCACTGGTTTCACACCTTCGCTTGGGAGTTAATTTCTTCGGGACAACCTCTTGACAATTGTCCGCGACTGCCTATTAATTTTTTGTAACCATATTCAACAGAAACCCTTGGTACAGGGACCCTTTATCCGCAACCCGAGGACGCGTTCGGTGGCTTTGTCATAGGCCCTTCAGTTTGATTCTAGAGGACTAGAAATATATATATATATATATATATATATATATATATATATATTTATGTACTAGTGGTATCCTGCGGTGGCAGTCTAGAAGCGAATAACAAGCGATTATGGTGAGAGATTAATAAAATGCTGTATTAATACTGGTCAATTAAGTGCTTTAATAGACGAAATTGTAAGGTCTCACCGTATCTATATTCTCGTTTTGAGTGTGCACTGAAAGTCATCCACAACATACATGCATGAGACAAGAAAATATCTGATATTAGTTAAAAGATATCGGTGAGCTGTAGAATAAACATCAAAATATAAAAACTATATTATAAAAAAAAGAACACAGTAACAGTTAACCTCTTTTTGCTTAAAAAATTGACACATTTTTCAGGATGGAAATGAGTAGATAATTATTATATCATTATATAATTTATAATTTTTATTCTTAATTCAGCTATTCATTCGTGAATATTCTTCATATATAATTTTCATAAACCTTACGTGTAATTTTCTTTCAAGCAGTTTTTAGCTGGAAAATATTAAAAAGGGACCACAGGTAGATTTTTTTAGAAATATCCTTTTTTTAACGGGTGTTGTAGAAAGTTACTGCAAGGGATCTTAGCAGGATTTATTTGAAAGGAAATTTGAGTAGAAAATGACTTTAAGCTATAACATAAGGGCATTCTCGAAGCGTAGTTACTGTAATTTGTGTTTTTCTTAAATTGTATTTCTGTAGAAACTGAGCACGAAGTGAACTTTTCCAGAGATTAAAATAATTTTTGTCTTTCTCAGATGCTCAGTCGTCGATGCCGGATTTTTTAACCTCAAATACAGCAAGATTAAATCTAGATATGGATACGAATGAGACGCTGTCAACTGTTGTTTCAGAGGAACATGAATCTCCTCTATTTGATGTATTGTCTACAAATGTAAAATTAATAACTGCAGATACGAATTCATCTTCATTTCCAGCAAAAGTAGAAGGTCGTTTTGGAGAACTAGAACAACAGTCTGATATATTTACAACCTTACCTCAGAAAAATGTTGGCGAAGGATACTATTCGAATGTTCATGAAACTGAATGTAAAAATCAGACCGGAAACACTGCTATTTGTCCGCATCATTATTTTAAAGATTCTCCTTCAGATTTTTCTGAAACCCACGTCTTTACCTCGAATAGATTAAATAAGATTTCAACAACCGGAGAACAGCTTGCTAATACTTTTGATGTCTTTGCATCGAAATTTGACAAAGCTGCTGAACTGCAAAATAATATTACAGGTCCAATAGGTGACCCATTTGTCAGTGGTTCAATAGCTATGGATACTTCCAGTGATGGTAAGATAACTATTATAATATTTAATTAATTTGCCAGATTTTTAACTCAAAAATTCTGCTTGAAATTCAAGATATACAGCGCCGATCATAATTACATCTTTCGGTAAAATTTCGAGCATCTCATAAACTTTATTTAATGAATCAGATTGATATGTTATATTTTCGAAACTAATAAATTTTCCTTGTTTATGTATTTCTTAACACGTGTTTTAAAGTATGCATTTTATCCTAACTCTTATTTTTGAACTTTACTCAGAATATATTTAATACTTGCCTGATTACATGCTAGGCGAAGTCCAACATCAAAGCTTAATGTGGTTTGTGCTTCAACGCGCTCTATATTGTCTAGTCCACTTTAGATTTTCCTTTACAACGATTGGGACAATAAAATATATACTTTTATTTTAGTTTGGGGAGATACAACAACTACAGGTTCAGAAACGACAACTACTGGCTTCGGCGAATCAGAAGGATTTGATTCTTTCTTGAGTATGACAGCCCCTCCGCAAGAAAACGCAGTTAAAAGAACGGAATCTGCAGACTCTGACGAATGCCCGGATTTCAGTGTGTATATCAAGCAAGTGGATTTTAATTTTTCTTGAATTTTATTTATTTTGAAATGTAAAACTGTGGATTTTCAGGCACTTTACAACGCTGATTTCGACACATACCTGAGTTTTTTATTGCTCAAAAAATTATCGAAATAATCGCAAAAAACTGAGATAAAGCGTAAGAATGGTCTCAAAGAAAATTCTTTGCTAAGATAAATATTAACACTCTATGATTCAAATAGAAGTCAATTTTTTTGTTTTTGAGGGTATAAAGTGTAAGAGAGGTTTTTTATTTTATCACTGACCGTTTGCAAAGTGCATGGAAGGGACCCCATCCTTTCTGTACAGCTGACAATTAAATAATTTTTGGCCAATAATTGAACTCAGATTTTCTTGAATTTATTAGAATATATTTAGAAATAAATTGAAGTTTAATTCTTGTAAATTCAAAAGAACTGACCCAAACTCAAGGGAATTGCAGTGAGTTCAATGGCACATAGAAAACTATAGGCGTCGTGTAGAAGACATTCTTTGGAGCCCTTAGGTGAATAAGCTCAACCAACCTTAGCTCAAAATAAAATTAGAATTTAACAGAAAATGTCTCAGACCCAAGTAAACCTAATTTTAAGGTTGAATTATACAAAGCCGCACACCTATATCGGACGTGTCAGTGATCAGAAGCGAACGTGTAAATTTGCCGCTTCTCATTTATTTTATGTTTAAAGATCTTTCAAAGTGTCTAATAACACAAAAATTTTATTTTTGTGGAAATGCCGGTTACTTGTTCCATTGTGCATTGTGACTTTGTTTATAACTTGTTTAATTGTATCTTTTTAACGTTTTTTTGTTTTTACGTAACTATTACGTTCGTGTTTCCTGCAAAACTATGGGTGCGTGTTCGGAGTGTAGTGTAGCAATATGCAGAGGGGGATCTCAAGTTCTCGCCTGAGTTAAATGCGGCAATCTAGTACATTTCGCCTGTGCTAATTTTGGAATTTCCAGAAAAACTTTTGAAAAACTTAAAAAGGAACAAATTGACTACATTTGCAAGTCATGTTCTCCATTGCTTACTAGCGAAAACTCGAAGATAAATACTGGAAACTCAGGTGCTACCTCTGTCGCTGCCACGGAATATGATTGCACCCTACCCTCTAGCCTCGCTGAACTCTTGCTTAAAGTGGTATCCGATGGTCAAAGTGAGGCGCTTGTCCAGTCACGTGAGATACTGGCAAGATTTAGTGAATTCGAAACACGACAATTACAATTTAATGACAATCTTAATTCCAACCTTTCGGAAATTAAAAATGAATTAAGCAATAACATTTGGAATTGACTCCAAATTGCATATTGAGGAAATTGAGCTTGTCAAGAAGGAAGCGAAAGATTTTAAATATGAAGTTGTGACCCTCGAGTATGCGCTCAATGTCAATGAGCAAGCGGATCTTAATACGTCTCTTGAAATTCACGACCTCCCCATGAAGCCTAATGAAGACCTCGTCGTCGCCACGTCCTTAGATGCAACAATACGTAAGGTTGACCTTGTGAAACTATGTAGAATCAAAAAAGCGCATTCGATGACTAACCCCTCTGTCCCACCTATTATTGTAACCAAATTCTGTAAATAAGACCTGCGTGATGAGCTCATTGCAAGACGAAAGGTCAAGAGAGATTTTTCTACCTGTAATTTGGGATGGACTGACACTGAAAAGCGTTTTATTTATCTACGTGAATCATTAACACCTATCAATAGGAAAATGTATGGCTTTGCTGTCGGTCTTCGCAGAGAACAAAAGATAAAATACTTGTGGATTGCTGGTGGAAAATTTTTCTGCCGTAAGGAGGTTGGCTAGCCTAAAATACACGTATGGAATATCCAAACTTCTAAAGGACTACAATAGCAACTTTATTCGAAGTCCATTCTTTATTTCATTCTATCTTCCCAATCATTAGCACTACTCTATTGTTTACGCTATTGTTACATAACAATACATATTGTTATATATTATATATTGTTGCATGCCGGCCATACAGTATACTATACCTACTCAAGTTAAATATAAAAAATGTTTTATTTTATACTGCGCTATTTCAGCCCTGTACTGTTTCTACAAATCGACCTTTCTCATATTTCTTTTATTTACCATGAGATTTATGTTGCTCATTGCTTTTATAATTTTCATTCCTGTAAATGTTTTATTCCCTGTCTTCATCTGTAATCAAGTGAGTTGGATATTGTCTGTTATTAATCTCTGTTATTTTTGCTTTACTGAAAGGCTTTTTCTACCTACTTATGAATATCAAACCTAAATTTAAACATCATTTTATGTCCTGTTCCTATCATATCATAGCCGTGTCTGAGACCTGGCTCACGCTTAACATCTCTTCGCGCCTTGTAGCACATGATCGTTACACACTTTTTCGCAGAGACAGAGATGAGAGAAGAGGAAGTGGGGTCTGCCTCTATATTCATGACAGCTTGAAGGGTGTCCAGGTGAAAGTTGGTTCTCTTGCCAATTACCCTACTGCTGAGTATCTTTTCATCAATGTATCGTCGCCTCACGACAGTGTGTAGTTAGGTATAATTTACAAATCTCCAAATGCCTCCTACGACAGGGAACTTGAGAATTACATTTTTGACCTTATACCTAATTATAATAACATTGTAATTACTGGTGACCTCAACACAAATCTTAGTGCTACCAACAATTCAACTCAATATTTAAAGTTAGTAGTATTCTCTGCCTGATTGTCTGTAGTACCCCATGATACTACCCATCACACTGATCATTCTAGTAATGGATTGACTTGATGATTGTAGACGATTTAAACAAGGTGATCGCTTCTACTCAACACTTAATCTCATTCCTCTCAAACCATGATCTCATTAGCATCCAATACCAGTTCTTCGTTAATCCCTTATCTGATATAACTTCTCTGTCTATACGTAATCTTACAAATATAAATGAGACTGAATTTCTTGAGCACCTGTCTGCGTATGACTGGAATAGCATTTTTAGGGAAAAGGATATAAATAAAAATGTCATTTATTTCACTACATGTTTACCCTCAACCTTTGACAAATTTGTGCCTCTCCATACTTTCAAAGCAAAGAAGTAATTTACTTTTAATTACTTAGATTTAATTAAAGAAAGAGAGAGAAAACGTAGATTGGCAAAAAGGACGAAGAATAGTATTATTCAAGCGGAATTTCGTAAGTTGAGAAATTTAGTACAAACCAAAATTCGGGATTCATATAATCATTATAATTACAAGTCTTTTAAAAATAGGAATAAAAATGAAAATATCTAGCTACTCTTAAGACGGTTTGGGCTTATTCCTTCTAAACATTTGTCTCCTGATAACAATTTCTCTCCTACTGACCTTTTGACAGCTTTTACTTCAAAATCCACTTTTCCTTGCAAATACCACTCCTTCCGTGTCTTGGGGCTTGAGCGTACGCTTAATGCGCTTGCATTCGGTTTATCTATAACATCCCCAAAAGTGAACATATTACTCAGTATAGAGAAAGAGCGGGATTTCTTAATGTAGCTAAAAGAAGATAATTCTTCATGGTTAATTTGCTTTATAGCCTATTCAGAAATGAAGCTCCGCATTATCTTCTTAACCTTTTCCACTTTATTGACAAAGATTAACCGTCACATTCAAAACTCCGTGAAAGGAAAACAGTACTAAAAATTCAGCATCACCACACGTGTAAAATGCAAAGGTCTTTTATTCTTCGTGGTGCTCCCCTTTGGAATAAGCTACCTATAGCAATTAGAAATTCACCTTCACAATATCACTTTAGAAAATCTATTCCTTATTACTTATTTAACATATCCAATCCTACGTTGGAAATCACTCATTGGTAACATTTATATCCTTTAATTAAAATATATTTTATTGAGTGCAGGAATCTATTTACTTATAAGTTTGTATATTTTCTAATGTATATTTATAGTATGCTTCTGTTAACAGCTTTCATTATTTTATGTTTATTACAGTTTGATCCCTCACTCTTGTTAGATAACTTTTAAGTCTTTCAGTCGTTGAATTGATCACCGTCATATTACAAATGTATCATGTGTCACTTGTTCCTTATAGGGCTATTCAGCCCTAGGAACTTTTCATAAATCAATACAAATACAACTACAAATACCTTTTACAATTTAGAACAAGAAACTAGCCTCAACCTTGAACTGAAAGGCGTAGCCTAGGAATGCCAGCAGATAACCAGTACTCAATTGACCGAGAAGACGCCAATATCGAGGTTCTTGAGAAAACATTGACCCCTCTACTTTTTTAATTTATAACAGACGATAATTGTTAATTTTAGTTCATTCATGCCCAAAATAAGGTGAGAGTGGTGGTTTGGCAAATACGTGCTTCTGAAATTCAAATAGTTTTAGGTACAAAAGGCCTATTAAAAAGGCTGCAACTCTTTCTTTTAGAGTGGCGTAAGCATACGCAACTATAGTATTGGATCTCATTGTAGAATATAGGTGTTCCGGTATTAATTCGAACAATATACTCGGTTGCGCATACTTGGAAAGAGAGATCACGTATAATCCACCATCAGCAGTAAACGTTTTACATTTTGGGCGCCTCCACCAAACAATACAGTACATGGTATCGAGGTGAGGCGTCCTTATGGCTTGGGCAATGTTTTTGAAACTTGCGACAGGTTCGGGCCTTTGGCCCTCGCCTACTACTAGTTCCCACAACATTTTTCTTATCTGAAAAGACGGTGCTCTCCTGTTTGCTAAGTAATATACTATTCTGTTAACGTGTGATACAAATTTTATTTTATTCTTACTTTTCGATACTTTCAGAAGAATTAAAAAATTTGTGACCACGAAACCAATATGGGAAATTAAAAAAACTCCCCGCACGTGCCAATTTCCATGCGTAGTCTCCAAATCAAATTTTGACTGATGATTTTCTTTATCAAGAGGCTACAAAAAAAATGCCTGAAAAGATAACATTTTTCTTCTCCAAAGAAATTCATGTTTTTACTGCTTAAATCTTTTAAACCAGAACCGAAGAGTCAAGGGTAATCACATGAAAAACGACCTAAATTGTTAAAGGTGAGATGATTAATACCAAAAAGTAACCTCAAAATATAAAAAATAAGGAGACTCACCAAAAAGTATCTCGAAATATAAAAGGTGAGCAAAAGCTTCACCATTTTCCTACAATAAACCCGCTCTAAAAATATTATTTAGTATTTAGTAATAAAGAAATAAAAGTTTCTTTACACGGTAACTGACTAGTATAGTTAAATAATTATTTTTACTGTGCACTTTGTCGAAATAAATTTTGAAAAGTCTCATGAAAAAGAAAAAATTGTTAACCCTATCAGAAGTTATTTACTATTTAAAGTTAGAATTTGAAGTGAATCGCCGCAAATTCGGGCCCTTGTATCTTGAAAATCATTCATACTAGGTGCACCACTTTAATACAATTAAAAGAGGTCCATTAATAATACAATCCGGCCCCTTAAAATATTTTTTCATACCACTGAAGCACACAAATATAAACTTAAAATTAGTTCATCTTCTGCCGAGCCTTCATAATCAATCGCCTCCCCGTAAAGGAAAAAAGCGGTTTACAAAACTCCTTAAAATTTTTTTTGTTTAAAAATCCATATTTTTGAAAATTATTTTTAAAAGCTTTTCTTTTTTACGAAATTCTGAAATTGTTAAGGATCCAACTCGGTTGCGCTAACGGATCAGCGATTAAAATTTTTAAGTCCTAATGATTAAAATAGCAAAACCCGTTTGGCTAAGCGAACACCCTTGGCTTAACCACCTATTCATCCGAAACCCACCGTGATTTTCTCTCTCCTCTCAACCTACCTTTCGTCTCCTCACATGCGATCCTTACCCTCCTAATCAGGCATCTCTCTACTCTCCCTTCTTTAATTGCCTACTAGATCGACCACCACGTTCTGCAAGACGTAAATAGTGTCAATAGTGCTGCTTCTCTCTCTTATGTCCGTCTGCGTCTCCGAAAGTATTCATTTCACCTCAGCATCCTGCTGCAGCCTATCTGCCAACACCATTGCGTATATTTTGTACGCCGTATTTATTAGAGTAATTTCTCTACAATTTTCTTGCTTCTCCCTATCGCCTTTTTATACACTGCTACGATGAACCCCTCCCTCCACCCTCTTATAAATTCCTCTCCCACCATACTTTTTTACAACCCCCTTTAACCACTCCCTTACATCTTGTGTGTTAAACCACGACGCTTCGTTCTCTACCTCGTCAAGCCCTGCTATCTTACATCATTTCAATTTCTATATTTGCTTCTCAATCTCCCCGCCATTAAGCTGCTCTCTATTTACCTTCTGCGTTTTTCTAATTCCTTTATCTCTCTTCCGTGTATCTAGTCCCTGGAGTGAATCTTTAGAAAACTCCCTTCATTAGTCACTCCCTATCTTCTCACTTATCTCCACCCAATGTTTTCTAAATCTAGTAATTATCTTTCACACGCCCCTTCCGTCTTAAAACTTCTCAACTCTCTTCAACATTTTATATACCCTACCCTACCACGACTTCACCATTCTGTTCTTCTTCTTTGTAAATACATTCTTTTGCACACATCCTTTCACTTTCTCTTTCAGATCCTCCCATATCTCTTCCACCGACTTCTCCTTAAAGCATACGTTTCCCAACTGCTCCTGATACTTCTCTATCGCTTCTCTATCGCTTCTATCGTCTATGACAGCCTTTCCCCTAACCACTTTACTTCCGCACCCTGCCTTCTATCATTCTCCACTTTCATCCACACACTGAATAGCTGATGGGCTAATTCCATTCTCCCTTCCACTGCGAATTTCTTTGTCTTCTTCCACCCTTACATATTCGTGATCATATAGTCATATACTGATACCCCTATCTTGCACACATACGTGTATTCTCTCCTTCATCCTCTCTTACGCTACCAGTCGCCAACGCCTAAATCTCTATCCTCCATCCATTCTCTTAGAACATCCCCTATTTTATTTTTTATCTTACCCTTCGATTTCATTTCAAAGCTCTGCACTTTTCGATAAGGCCCCCTTCGCCACCCTAATTCTCGCATGAAAGTCCTCCCCAGTACAAACATACCCTCCTCTCTCTCTCTCTTTCTCCTGGTAAGTAGTCCACCCTTTCTTTAATACTTTCCATCCCACCCTTATTGTACACAGTCACGAATTTATATGTTACTCTTTCTATCTTTACTGCCCTCATTTGCACGCCTGTCCCCTCTCTCATTGTCGCCCTCTCCATCCCCATAAACTTCTTCCTATAATCCATCTTTAACCCCTGTTATAATTCCTCCACTAGCCGCTCCTTTCCTCTTTACTATGACTGCCTCCTGCAGCTTTCACCTATGCCCCTTGGAAACTTTGGCTCTACTCTATCCCATTCCCTTTTCTCTACTTACATCTCTACGTATCCATACTCATCAAATTTCTGAATATACATCCATACATCTTCATCTCTCTTATTTACCCTTGCTACATTTATTTTCGGATACCCTACCTTCACCACTCTTCTTTCACTCCTCACACTCCTAGCTATGTCTTCTAGCATTCTCTGCACGTCCCTGTCTTGCCTTTAACCCATCTTATGCTCTGTAGCAGCACTTCCGTACCCTCCCTTTCCTCCCCTTTATTTAGCTTCAATCCTATTACTACAATATTATTTCTCCTATCTCCCATCTCTCTTCTCTGTTTTCGCAACTCCATTGCTCTTATGCGTTCCCAATCTGTTCTCTCCTTCTTCTCATTCCTATGCTCTCCCACTGTCTCTACTATCATATTCTCCACCCTGTCTAAAATACCTTCCTTCTCGCCCTCATTCCTGTCAACTGCTTCCATTTCCGACCTGCTCTCCACCTTCTCAAGCTCCATAGCCCTCCTCACTTCTTCCCTCAACCCTGTGACCTCGCCTATCAGCAAACCTAATGCGTCCTTCACCTTTTGCCCATCCATTGGGGGGAGGGGGGGGGGGGGGGTTTACGCCTCCGTATGCTTTTTTAAACGGTCTCTCTACGGCGCTTTTCTTTGGACTCTCTTTGCTGTCTCTTTTCCTATCCAAGAGATTCTCCCCATTCCTTGCGTTAGACGCTTTCTCCTTCGCCTTGTCGCTTCCTTCGTTCCGCTTTTTCCCTCTTCCTGAGGTGCTATTCGCTACTCGACACCAGGCCACGCACAGGTTGCGGTTGTGTCCTGTTGACATCCCCCCCCCCTTCAAATTCACTACGAGCACTGCTAGTACTATCGGAGACCCCCTCTCGCTCTTCCGTGGGTAACTTTCACCTATCCATGCAAAAAGAACCTACTGCAACCAACAGGTATCTCTCAAGACCGTTGTCGCTAACAGCCTGAAATTTTTCCTTTTTATTCTCTATTCCACCCCTCACAGCCCCTGCAGAAAACCTTTTCTCATCCCTAACATTCCCCAGCACTAAGAGAACCAAGCGTATTCACCATGAAAGCCCAAACTCCTGATCATTAAACTAATGCGCTCCCTTGCCAACCTAACCTTTCTTGCCCTATTTAGCCAAATCCCACCCCACAGGTACGATGAAAATTAATTTTTTAACTCCCCAATTTACCCCTCACACTTTCTTACTACCGCCACCAACATGCAAGTCCATACTGTTTTTTAACTTAAATGGATGGTTGGGAAAGGATGGTTAGGTCGCAAAATTTAATAACTCACGTAACGCTAGATTGCGAATAAACAAGGGGAATTTAAAATTAATTATTATGTAAACATAACGCGATAAATTTTTAGAAACGGGTAAAAATGAATTTGGACTCAATAAAGGGACCTCAAAATTAATTATTACTCAGGGGTAAAGCTATAAATTCAGGAAAAAGCCATAATACCCTGGGTTTCCTAAATTCGGGTAAAACGAGTTATATGGGGTATCACAAATTTTGACTTGCAGAACATTCTTAAAACGGTGGCTCATATCACAGTTTGCAGTAAGTTAGCACATTCGAATATAAGAAGATAAGATCCTTAAGGCAGTATTTATCTAACAGTGAATGAGGTTGTACCCATGCGATAGTTTTGTCTCAATGTGTAAAGCTAGGTATTATAATCTTTACTCGCTTTCTTGGAAAAAAGTCAGTAGACTTCTACAATCAGTTATAATCTTCAAATGTTTGAAATGCCGTAAAGTAATCTGCAGGTTAAACAGATCCTGGACAGGACTTCCTGAATGTTCTTAACACTTAGACTTTAAATACGTAACAATACTGCTCTAAAGAATTGATTTAGACGGAATCATGAAGGAAAAAGAGACTAACGACAGAAACTTAGTATTATAAACTTCGGTGGCCTTATAGAAATTAGTAGTCCCTTAAGTTATTTTTTTAGTTAACGTATTTTATAGTCGTAGAGACGTTAGATCATCATTTTTCCTTTCTTGAAGTATTCCTGGGCATGAACTAACTTACAGATCAATCCCCTGAAAATTTAAAGATTAGATTAGCAGTGATGCACAAGTCTCATTCTAAAAGATGAAATTGATGAAGAAAACCTTCTCAAAGAGTGGTAAAACTGGATTCCACACCGCGAATTTTGAAGTATCCCATACCGTAGCATGGGCAGAAAGAGGTGCTGATCGATCGTCCTGATGGTCTCTGCTATTATTTGATATCCTCGGAGATGATGTGTCACGTATGTTCAGGTTTATCATTTTAAGCTACAGGAAACTCTCTTCCATTAAAATTAAACTCATTTTTATATTTCTTATACTTATATGTAGCTTAAGTAGCAACTGGATATATCGCAGGTTATACTGCTCATTTAGAGGATTAACTTCCTGTCTTATGTACATTGATGCAAACTTGATTCTTCTTAATGTTTAGTGATAACTCGATGTAGGCAATCGCTCGCACAGGATTATATTTATTGATCTTAATTTTTAGTTTTAAGAAAGAATGTAGTTTCAAGTCAGAATCGGTTTCCTGAAGTTCTTATTTTTAGGTTTTTCTAAAAATTTATCGCTTAACATCAACATTGAAATATAGAAAAGGACCGATCGAATTTGAAATTATCGTTCTGAAACTGCTCTTTCTATCGTATGAAGTAGACAGAGAGCATCCAATCCTGTTCGGGCGACAAGTCTTAATTATTGTTTCGAAACGATCAAACCGTCTCTGTCTACCTTATACGATAAAAGGAGCAGTTTCAGACCGATTGTTTCGAACTCGACTCGTCATTGCCTGTCATTGGCTCCATTTCTCTAATGAATGAATACGTAGTGCCGTTTTAATGGTTGTTGTGCGGATTTCGGCACCTAAACGGCACTGCGAAGTGATTCGACTGTCTTATGATGGTCCTATTATATTTATCACGCACGTGGCGGGCAGAGTTATTTGCAGTAGTTGGACATCATCAACCCTAATCCCTTTTTATAATTTTCTTCAAATTATTAACAGTATTGTTTAATTTATGAATTTTCTCATTATACATATTTTACAATTATAACCTATATACTAATATACTATTTTGCAGTTCAATTAAAAAATGTTGACTGTTTTGCCGTATTTCATTCCATTTACAAGATATTTCCTACTCATTCCAATTTTAAAAATCCCAAAAAAGTTACATATTTAAAATAATCAAAACCCGTAGATTCTGAATTTCTAAACTTCTCGGAGATAAGTTCAAAATTTTTAAAATTTTAATCTTTGATTATTAATACCTCTCATCTTGCCTACATGGTAGTCCAGTTTCAGGTATAAAGGAAACATCTGCTGGCATTAAGAACCGGAATCTCAGTAGCTTTAAGCGAGCAGCACTGGAATGGCACGTTTCAGTACTTTTCAGTGCGCAAAAGTAGACTTAGTACTTGTTAAATTCCGTAATTTTAAATCTTAAGGGAAATTTTGAGTAAATTCTCTTCTAAAAATATTTTCTAATATACCCTTTAGAATATTGTAAGAAGGCATACTCTTCCGCTCTGTTACTAAGACGCTTAGATCACATACAGGTACTCGCTTTCAACTTCTTCCAATACACTGGAAACCAACGCCGGAAACAACAAGCTATCGTCTTCTAAAGTATTACTAATTCGTCAGAATATGCTAGCATATTCGATATTATTCAATATATATATATATATATATATATATATATATATATATGGGGCATTCTTTCTGAAATCGATAAACCCTCTATCCAAAAATGGTGGCCAGTAATAATATCGTACCAGGTCGAAAAATTTAGCTTATAGTTTCTAGTTTTATGTTCCGAGTTGCCTTTTGTTAGGAAAAATATGGTGGACCTGAAATGGCCCCATGAAGCGAGGCATATTAGAAAAAAATCGTTATTTCGAATTTTTAGAGTTTTGCGTTGAGATAATCGCAAAAAAACGATTTTTATTTTGCATAAATTCAGATAAAGTCTGGTTTTTGACCATAATCAGCAGGCTCTAGGGTACCAGAGTAATGTTTTCTGAAACGTTTGTGCGAAATAAAACATTTTCTCGCCTGGTACATCGAAAATGCATTGTATGAGCCCAAGATATGATTTTCTCAACAAAGAAAATAACTGAAAGATCGCTTTTCAGGGGTAATGAGAATTTTTTAGTTTCATCATTTTGGAAGGTTTGAGCTCGGAAACAATATGCCAAAGTGGTTTTTTCCAAAGACATACATGGTGTACATGATAATCGCTAACCCATTTCAGTAAAAACAGGAGGCAGTTTTTTCTTGTTCGCAGGAAAACGTGATGCAGGTCGACCTCGGGGTAAGCATCCGTTTGTTGGTTCGAAAAATACGCTATGTAAGCATAGTATGGTTGGAGGGCATAGTGGCTATGAACAGGTTATAGTAATCAATTTGGTTAATTATCTTTCAAAAAAAAAAAGAATAATTTTCATTATATTATAAGTACACTAGACGGAAACCATATCGCTACTCCTGTTTGAATTGACCGAAAAACCGTGAAACCCTTTAATAATTGGCATCTTTTTCGACAGCGGATGATGTCTCTCGAAGCTGCATCGTTGCTCTGCAGGCACCTGCGAATCCATTGGAACCCAGCTATCGTTTTCTTTTGCTTGTAAATTTTGACTGATTTGACTGCTATACAAATATTTAAATAATATTGATTTCGAATAAGAAGTTGTAAATTTCTACATTTTCCGACAAATCTGGGCACGTGAATTTAACCCAACTTTTATAATCCTGTCTAAACTACGAAATGCGTGAGGGCAGGAATGACTGGCTGATTGGGTAGCTGCTACCCTGGACCGTTCTTGACCTCAAAAATTGCGCAATTTCGAGAAAAGAGCCAAGAAATTTTACGATTTTGGCAGGAATTTAATCAGTAGTAATAATTCTTCCTTATTATTAAGAAGGCATTATTCTGGGATGCTCCTCGCCGCGATTATGTAAAGTGTGAATTGAAACGTGACAAATTGAAATGCGCGCTCTCTCTCTCTCGCTCTCTCTCACTCTCTCTGTCTCAGTCATCAGATAGTCGGACGATCCATCCACAATATAAGGGAACCAGCAAATAACGAGACCGGTACTCACACTATTCTTCGAAATTTAAATATAATGTATTACAATTCAGGCTAAAATCTATGATTACGTGATACCTTCTTTATGAGATTCTGTTTAATAATAGTCGCTTAAACTTTTATCTTAAACTTGTATCTTGAATTTTTTCATAATTTAACAAAATATTATCAACTATAATTATAAATTAAAACTTGAAATTATAAATTCATTATAAAAACTTCAAACACTTGATCATATAAAATATAAAATCGGCAATAACAAAAAATGGAACCATTTGGTTCGACAAATTCGAAAAATTTTCTTACATAGATAATTTTTCGCCCTTTTTAGCGTTAAAGTACATACTCATGAATAGTGTATCTTTGTCGAGTACTGTGAAAGCGTGTTTCTTCGTTATTCCGGTAACAGGATCCGCTCTTTCAAATCTTCTATTAAGCTTCCTGCTCATCTTGTCATAGTCTACCTTACTGTGGAAAAATACTTGAATCACTTTGAAATGCCTTTTTGCCCAGGTGAAAAGTGCTTTCCATGTCAAGATGGCTTCTTATGGTCTTGCGAGTAGAGTATATCGATAAGCCACTTTTCCATGAGCAGTCGGACTGAAGTGCCACTCAGTCTCAGATCTATAATCCGGCTCGTGATTCATCAAGTTCGCCATCTACTATTTTTTCTGAAAGTATTGTCTCGCACTTTCTGTTAGATAAATAATTTTCTTGACCTTGGGGAGATATTTTTTTATTGCAGGAATCAGCTGAGTTTGAATTGTGTAAACTGCAGCCGTATCATGCTTCAGACTGTCCGAAAAAAATAAACAGCTTCCATGCTTTACCTTATTGCCACATTTGTAATACAAGATCACGGTAAAAACTGTGCATTGTTTATTATTAAAATTAAAAGCTTGCGATGCATTCTGAGCTACAAATGCATAATTTTCGGAGAAATCGAATGCAAAAATGCGGTTTCAGAATTTCCATTTTGCTGCAGAGTTCTTCGATAACATCATCTACCGAAAGAGTCTTTGTTCGTAACGACGATCTGTCGGTTCCTGTACATGTACTAAATTCTACTTTATATATGGACTTCTCCTTGAGTAGATCCTTGAAACAATCAGATATTTCTCTCATTCCAGGATATTTTTGACAATTGTTTAAAAAGCAATCAGGCGTCGGTTGACTACACACAACTTTTTTCATGTAGTCTTTATATTGACATACCTTATTATATGTCAATTTCGATAAATTTATAGCTTCAATCATCATTCTAGCATTCTCGAGTATAGTTCATATGCAAACGCAATGCGTACCTTTAGCACCCGCAAGTACACCATTCTTTGGTCGAAGTTTCAAAAGACACTCAAACTAACAGCATTTTCGGGATAAGTGACGTTCAAGGAATGGTGTAATTCTCCTAGATCAAGTAACAAGATATGCTTCTACCCTAAGTTCCTTGGCCTTATAAGCTAAATGATACGTGGTACCAAATTCTTTCATTACTTTTCTGACGGTCCATAATTGCGTTGCTATTTCAATATCCTCAATTTTAGAGGATCATTATCTTCAAGAAGCGAAAATTTATCTTTTAATTCTGAAAGTACGTCTTCCAATTCAAGTTCTCTGATCGATTTGTATTCAGATTCATTCACTGAAGCACCTGTTTCCTCGGACGTGGAAACCTAAGTCTGCTTCATGTTATCATCATGTCTTTCATTTATCTCTAAATGTGAATCGGGAATTGAAAATTGAGCACACTTTTTATTTTTTTGGAATATTGGAAAATTTTAGACGAATTAATTTTGGATATTGTTTTTAAATGCTTCCCTTTGAGACTTTTTCTTTTATACGGATTCACACATCGATAAGAACGGGACATCTTAGCGGTGCTATTTTTACCATCAACTTGACGAACATTATTCTAAAATTTTCTTTGAATATAATCAATCAATTTGGATGAAGTTTAGGTAGCGGTAGCCTCGGCTTTACAGTAAGCTGGGTTATTTACAATACATCTTGTTATGTGAAAAAGCATTAGCCGTTCCTAATGACAAGCAGCATTCAAATGCACATGCTACATGATCGCGAAAAAATTCCTGTAAGATTGGGACTCCTAAAATAAATGTAAAAAATGGTAGGGAAATAGTGCAGGTTGATGTCCATCATTCTACTAACATTATTATGAAAATAATTCCTTTTTTTAAAAAAGATAATTCACCAAATTGATGACTATTAATCTGTTCATGGCCACTATGTCCTCAAAACATTCTATGCCTACTTAGCGTATTTTTTCGGACCAACGAACATATGCTTACGCTGAGGTCGACCTGCATCACGTTTCCCTGCAAACAAGAAAAAACTGCCTCCTGTCTTTATTGAAATGGGTTAGTGATTATCCTGTGCAACTTTAAAAAAAAGATTAGTATGGTACCCCAGTGCCTGCTGTTTATGGTCACAAACTGGAGTTTATCTGAAATTATGCAAAATAAACTGGTTTTTTGCGACTATCTCATTGAAACCCGGACTTTCTTGAAAAATATTTAGCGCAACTTATATGTCTCAAAAAAATACATCGAATTCATGTCACACAAGTTTATAAAAGACCACAACAGAACTCTAAAAATAGGAAAGAACGATTTTCTCTACTATCCCTCGCTTCGTGGGGCCATTTTAGGTCCGCCATGTTTTTTTCTGACAAAAGGGCACTCGGAGTTTAAAACTAGAAACTACAAGCTAACTTTTCCGACATGGTACGATATTGCTACTGGTCACTATTTTTGGATAGGGGGTTAATCGATTTCAGAAAGAATGCCACACACACACACACCGCAGGATTTCGCCGGGATCGGGTTCATAAACACGTCTCACTACCGTGAGATAGGTGGTTACAGTCTGTGACGGAATCAATACGACGACCCGGAAAAAGTCTTGTGCAGTCTGTGGACACGGAGCGACCCAAGGACGACCGCCTTCTGCATTTTCCCCGCAAGAGTTTTAACATATTGTTTACACTCAGGGATGCTTTTTAGGTTATTAACTAGCGAAAGCTTGGCACCTCCAAGAGCGCCGATGATAATGATGATTATTTAACAGAATATTCTGGGTGCAATCGTCGCAACTCCCTTACAAGGTCTCTGTACCTCTCTTTCTTTTCATTCTCCTTGACTATGATGTTTTTGTCAG
>JAAAKG020137539.1:0-12877 GCA_010014905.2 Druon quercuslanigerum
GACTACACCCTCTCTCTCAGCGTCCACATCCTGATCGACTCCCCTCACCTATGGCCACTTCCGGGCGAAAGGCCATAATAGCCTGATATCCATTCCTAAGCATCAACGTGGTAATGACCGATTCCTTCGGTAGTATATGCGAACATCTCTCATCGTAGTCTAACACAGCGTTCTTTAAGCGACCTCCGATTTGAATCAATCCATCAGAATCAAGAAATTAAAGCCGGCGGATCAGTACACTTCCACGAGGAACTGGAAGTCCCTCGTGTAGCTGTTTTATCTCAACAGGATAGTGCCGTCTCTGCACATACCCGATCACTCGTCTGTTTCAAGGTAGCAGGTATGCCCTTACAGGGTGATACATCACTCTTCCTGCCACGAATCCTCTCATAGAATGACCAACACAGAGCTGTAATCCGAAGTAATTTTTGCACGGTTGAGTAACGACTCAGTAAAGGCCAAGTAGGATGCACTTGTGCCGCAACAGTATGCGTGACAACTCTCTCCTCTCGATCAATAGTAGGATCTACCATTCCTGTTGTCGAAAGCCAGGAAGTCGAAGGTTTCGACAACCATTCCGGTCCATTCCACCAGAGGTGATATGTTTTTAGACGTGATGGTGTTAGACTACGCGACGCGCAGTCCGCTGTATTATCAACCATTACGCTCTTCCAGCGTAATTGATGACCTCTAATCAAGTCTGATCCCAGAGAGTCGTGGGATGCTGGTCTTCCCAATTCGCGGAACCTTGTTCTTGGCCATGACCAGCGAGACAGTGATATCACCTAAGGGCGTCAAGACTCTCAAGTAAGCCACGGCTCCAACGGCCTTCTGTGAAGCGTCTGCAAATCCATGCAACTCGCAGCCTAGAATGTCAGATGAGTAACCAATCTATCTAGGTATAGAAAAGATATAGATGTTCATCAAATCAGCTGGATAATGGTTCCAAGTTTGGATGTGTTCCGCTGGGAGTGGCTGGTCCCAATTAACCTTGAGTTTCCATAAGCTCTGCATAAACATCTTTGAGACGAAATTCAGAATTTTACATCAGTTCAGGATTCTGAAAGTAGTGTATTTTGGAAATATAGTTTACTTTCCAAAATAATACGATAATAGTATGTTGGGAAAAAATTTTCATAAAAAGTTCAGTACGGTCTAGCTGCACATAAAACACTGTAATCAGACTGCTATAAACTCGCTGTTCGCTTATTTCTACGATGATTATTATTTTGTATTTTTGTAGCCAGAAGTTGTTGAAACGTGAATTTCACGCAAAACTTATTTCAGGTTAGGTTGCCTACTTTTATAATACGAAATGACTTGATAAAAAAGTATTTGTCTTTTTTCTAACTGCAAAAATTGTTAGCTTCGATAGGTTTTAATACATAATATTTACTGTCGCTAGTGCCAAAAAATTTAGTAAGATAATAATTGATTACATAAATGAATATTTCATTAAAATTGATAGGAGTAAGTCAAATAGATGTAGCAATGTATAAAATTAAATCCTATAAATGTGATAATAAATATTATGAAATGGATGGTCGAAAATGATAACGACACGAAAATGAAACTTTATCTATTATGCAAAATTGAATTAAGTAAAAATAATGAAATATAGTTCAGAATTGATAGACGATAAACTTGAAACGTGGCAGTCATTTCGAAGATGACTACAAAACCCGTCATGAAAGTACTGTGCACAATGGGAAACGTGTCCGTGTGCAACACGTTGGAGCTCCGTCAAGCCCATTCGAGGTCTACAAAAAGAAGGCTTCTGAGTTTCGTGCGCCTACAATTCCATGTCCGGCTCCACCACCTGTTGAGGAAGAATCACCCAATGAAGAAGCTGTCAGTAAACCACCTTCGGATAAAAAGTTATCATCGTCTTCAGCGCCAAAATCTCCGTCATCTCTACCACCACTATCGCCATCAATGCCGTCATGTTCAACACCGCCCTTTTCGCTAACATCAAACAATGAAGCTGAAGACGAATGTGCTTGAATACAAATAGCTGGCCAAGTATCAGAATTCTTGAAAAATCACGAAAAAGCGTAGGAAATTCTCAAAAAACTAAAAAATGATGCAGTACCAAATTCAAAAATATTTATGATTGATATAATTGACTGCTTAACGAAAATTCACGAGGAAAGTATAGCGTTGTTGAATTATGCCAAAAAAGAGGAGAGCAAATTTCAATCCAAAATTCTTATTCTGCATGCTGCCAATGAAATTTCGGTGAAGGACGATCCTGGTACTCAGAAAAAAATACCAGCGGGAAATGAACGAAAGTATTTAATGGACATCGGACCATTTCAGCCAAAACTAAGCATGTTTCCTGCTAATCCAAGCATACCAGCAAACAAACAGTGTCGAATGAGCTCTGTATGGTATTCTGAATATCCTCTGCTAGAGTATAGCCCCAGTAAAGATGCATCATTTTGTTTCGCTTGCTCTCTATTTTCAGAAGGAGCCGGCAGATCACATTCTAAGCAAGAATGGGTATCTGATGGTGTACAAAAATGGCACAAAATGAAAATTCGAGAAGCTAATAGGCCGGGCAAATTATTTACGCACTTTTCATTAGAATCCCATCGAGCAGCTCTGAGTCACTTGTGTCATTTCATCAATGGAGAAGCTCATGTGTAAATTTTACTGGACAAATCCATCAGAGAAAAAATAGACTTGAAGAGTAAGAAAAAGAATATCATAGGAAAGTTTTTGAAATTCTTGTCGATGATACAAGAACACTTGTTAGACAAGGTTTAGCGTTTCGCAGCCATGATTGCTCCGGCGAAAATGAAGATGAAAATATCATTCAAGTCATTAATTTGATTTCTCGACATTGTCCTTTGATAAATAAATGGTTGAATGAGAAAAATTCGAACTCTCGGCATGTCACATACATCATCGCAAGAAGCCAGAATGAAATAATTGTTTAATTAGGATCTGAGACGCGACAAGTAATTCTGAAGGAAGTTGAAGACGCTGACCTCCTTTCAATCATGGGCGATACAACACCAGACTCGTCGCATCAAGATCGTCTTGCAATAAACATCTGATACGTAGTTGAGAGGAACGGAGAACCTGTGCCTGTTGAACGATTGTTGAAGATGGAAGTCGTATTGACGAAGAAAACTGGAGAAGAATTGGCTGAAAGAATGTTCACAACTCTTAATTCTTCTAGCAAACCGGTAAAAAAAATCATTTTTCAATCTTACGACTTTGCAAGAAACATGTCTGGCGAGTACAATGGTGCACAGCGAAAATTATCGGAGAAATGTAACAAAAACATCTTATATTTTCATTGTCAACCGCACAGGATAAATATTTTTGTAGAGACAGCATGCACTGCGAGTTGTATCAACAAAGAATTTTTCGATATTCTGCACGCTTTCAACGTGTTTTCTTGAAGGAAGTACCAAAGGTTTTCAAAGTTTAATCGAAGAGTTAGAAAAGATTGAAAATGTCTTGCTTCTCAAAATCTTATCTAGAACAAGATGGACAGGTCGAGCCGAATCAATTAAGGCTGTTTGGATTTATTTCGAAAAAATCATTGATGTTTTTGAAAAATTCAGAGTTAACACTACTGATTTCAATATTAAAACTCGTGCAGATACATCTGGCCCCCTCAAAAATGTTTTACATTTTAAATTCATTTCTTCTTTATTTTTCACGAAAAATGTTGTGTTTAAAATAAAAATTTTAACAGAGTCATTAGAAAGTAAAAATTTGAACGTCGTCGACGTCTCGAAGATGATCAAATTTACTTCTAAGTCATGCGAAGAAATAAACAATAAAAATCATTCGAATAATTTGATTAAAAGCTCTGTATCATTTGCGAAAAAACCTCGAAAACGAAGTGCACCAAGAAAAATCGATAAGAATCCCCAAACTGCGTTTGCTTATGACCTTTTTACGTTTTACCCTGCAGAGTTCAAAGCGATATTTAACGTATTTGCGACCAGCGTTCGAGAAAAATTAGAAGAATCTCTGTCAGAATTCGAACCAATTCAGAAAATCTTCGAAATTGCAGCCAATAGGAAAAATTGTACGATTGAGTCGATTAATTCCATTGTTGAATCACAACCCGAATCCTTTGAACAAGAACCGGAATGCATTTAGGTAGAAATACAAACGCTTCTTGAGTCATGAGGTTTTATTTATAATTTTATTAATATTTCGAAGAAAGCATACAATTTAAGTAAGATTTGCCTTGGGCCTACAAAATTGCCCGATTTGTTCTGACTTCGCCTGTTTCTTCGGCGTGATGTGAAAGATCCTTTTGTAAATTGAAATTGGTTATGACTTCCCTCCGAACGGCAATGGACGACGATCCTTTAGATTCTCTCATGTTACTTTTTTCTGCGTTACGTAATTTTTGATATGGACCAATAACAAATATTACGAAACAAAGTATTTGTTTCTGGAGGTAAACCAACTAACAGAAACCAGAAATTAGAAAAAATATATATATATATATATATATATATACATACGCACGTTCTTTATGTATAGGTAAAGTCAATCTGTATTATACAGTCGGAAAATTTTTCTAATCTAGTAGGCATTTTTAACATAATTCACCCCTCCCCAAACCCATGAGGCTCGGTACGCCCCTGATTATATCCAGTTATTGTACACGATTGATTAAACCAAATATTCTACTTGTCTTACATTAAGAGAATTTAGATGTCCTCCACTGACATATGAAAATCCATATTTAACTGGAAAATAGATCTGAAAAACAATTCAATGAAATTAAAATTTCACATTTGTACAACGTATTAAAGTATTTATAATTAATCATTTGCAGAAGTAAGAAACAATAATGTAACTACTTCTAATTATTTAAACCATAAAAATGGTATGATTGACATCGGAAGTAGTGATTGAACTACATTGATTCGATTCGTTTCAAATAAAAGTAGCTTTTCATGAGACAATTGCAATTATAAATTAGATAATAATGAACAAAAGATGGATAATTTACAATGTAAAAGGAAACCTTCAATACACAGATAGGTTCCCTCTATTAAATGCCTTATAGAAACGTATAAAAATGGACAAAAGGATATATAGAACTAAATAGAGCCATATAGAATTTATATAATTTCCGTATGGCTCTATATGGTTTCTTTTCGAATTACAAAAAAATAACCAAAATTTCGTCCTTTTCAACTGCATAAACATGTTAGAAATAAAAAAATGCATTCTTCCATATTCAGAAAAAAAACTGGAAGAATAAATGTCTTACTTCGTTACTCAATAAAGATGTGAAAAATAAAAATTTTCTCTCTTCCAATTCAGAAAAATATTTAAAATAAAAAATTCTCTCCTTCTTCTCAATCAAAATGTAAAAAAAGAAAAAAATGGCCTCTTCCTATCCAGAACAAAAGTAAATAACAAAAATTTTTATTTCTATTTGTATTTGTATTTCTTTCAACTCAATAAAAATGCCGTCAGAACAATGGGATATACTGGGATATCCCATTTGATCCGACTTATCTCCCAGGTTGTCCTAAGTATATCTCAGGGATAACCCGTTGGTATTCCACAATGCGGAAAACGGGATATCCAGCATATCTCTCCGACATTTCTACGATATTTAAATGTCCCAAGAAGGACATACAATTTGTTCTATATCCTATTAGGGACATTCCTGGGGCAACCTGGGAGATAAATGTGATCGAAAGAAAGCATACATTTTTGTTATTTACTTTTGTTCTGGATTGGAAGAGGACATTTTTTGTCTTTTTTTTTGTATTTTTGTTGAGTTGAAGGAAAAAATTTTTTATTTCAAATATTTTCCTAAATTGGAACAGGGAAATTTTTGAATTTTTAACACTTTTATTGAATTATGAGGGAGGACCTGTTGCTTCCAGTTTTTTTTAATTGAAAGAGTGGTTAGACTAGGATGCAAATCTTGAGCAAAGGAGCAGGTTAGACTGGTGAAATGTTGATTTTAGGCAACATAAACTTTCATTAAATGTCTGATAGAAACCTTTACAAATAGACAAAAGGATATATAGAACCATATAGACCCATATAGAAATTTTACCAATTCTAGATAGATCTATTTGGTTCTATATATCTTTTTATCCATTTGTATACGTTTCTAGAAAGCATTTAACAGAGGGCATCTATTCGTGCATTTGAGGCTTCCTTTTGCATTGTAAATTATCCATATTTTACTAATTAATATATAATTAATGTCTAATTTATAATTGCAATTGTCTCATGAAATGCTAGTTTTATTTTAAATAAATCGAATCAATATAGTTCAAGCAATACTACTGATATAAATCATACCATTTTTGACGTTTGAATAATTGAAGAGAGTTGCATTATTGGATCTTAGTTTTGAAAGTGATTCATTATTTTCAGATCTGTTTTCCTGTTAAATCTGGATTCTCATCTAACAATGGAAAAAGCGAATACTTGCATTGTCAGACATTTAATTTATTCATGCAGGTAATATTGGACTATCCCAGGGATAACCCGTCGAAGGGCAAATTTTTATTTTTAACATTTTTAATGACTTACGATGGAGGACATTTTTGCTTCAAATTTTATCTGAATTGGAAGAGTGAAATTTTTTTATATCTATTATTTTCGTGGAGCTGGAAAGGACGAGAATTGGTTATTTCTTTTGGAATAATTTCCTCCTACACAAACATTTCAGTTCTTAATTATAGGCATGTAATTATGGAGTAAATACACCATATTAGTGTAAATACACCATATTGGTGTATCTACACGCCTGTTTAGTGGCCGATAGACATTTTTGCTAGCTGGCGACCAGTTGGCATGCGTGTGAATAGACCATTACGACACTTTTTAGAAGTCCAGCGAAGCAAGCAAGCAAGCAAAGCGCCTTGGCTTGCGCGATTCTGTACAAACTAGTGCACAGGCACGCATATATGCCTATGTGCTTACAGATGGCGCATAGGCGCTTCCGTAATTTACCCCCAGATTTGCCCTTCCCCCTAAAGCAAATTTCCTCTTTCTCAGGCCAAACACATAATAGAAAGTTAGAGATACCAAATATATTATATCTTTGAAGATACTCTGTCGTAGACGGCCTTTGATTAGCTAATATGCTAAAAGAGCGGCCAGGAATTAAATAACTGTGCAATTTAAATGTGTCTTTATCGCATTTATTTAATATATGTAAATGCAAAACAAAATGAACTCATTCAACATATACAGATCTTATTCGAATGTTTTGAAAAATTTTGAAATTTTTTTCACCGTAAGGTATTCGGCTAAAGATTTTGTCCTTCTAAAATTTCTGGCAGTCATCAATTCGCCGACTGCTACCTGTGAACCCTTTCCCCTCTACAGTACTTTTCGGTGGCGAATATCCCTTTTAATTATAATGGTTTTTGTATGTTTTTTTAAGAGGGCTGGTGAAATATGTTCTGTAAACACACTGAGAAGGGTCCGCACTTCTCGGTAGTGTAAGGATATTGATAGCATCATTACAGCGATCTTAGTATATAAAAAAAATACTAAAAAACACCAGCCTTTCCCCTTGGTAGGAATCCCCCCGGAAACCGCTTTCGCATTACTTCAGTGGGTGCCGTTTTCTTCACTATAGAAGTGCATTCTGGGTTTTCTATGTTTTTGCCGATTTATCTGTTTTCCTATTGCTTTTAATTCCGCGATCTCCGCTGCGCTACGGAAGTTAGAGCATCTTGTTGCAACCGGAAGATGGTCTGTCCTGGGTCCCCCTCCTTTACAGCGCAGAGATAGCAGCGTGGCTTGCCGTCAAACTGCACAGCTCTGTGCCCACTTTTTCACATCAGCAACAACACATTGTAAGATCTGGACCTTCGCATTTCGCTGCCAGGTGGCCCACCTTCAGGTGTCCTGCTCGAGTCAGCCTTGCAGTTAACTCTTCACTCAGCTCCACAAACGCCTTCAGAGTTCCCTGAAGGCCTTTTTAGTCAGGTTCACTTTGACCACTCCTAGCTGGTTCTCCTTGAAGCGTGTCTTCAGGGCATTCCTAATCTTTTCTACCTCCGCCGTTTCGTCTAAATCGAAGATCTCAACTTGAGTGCGGGGCACGAGCTCACGCACGTTTCCCGCTTCACCGACTACTTCCCTAATAGCAGAGGACAATTTGGACCTGCCCTCTGCTTTGCTTCGCACCTCAATGAGGACGTCATTGCTCCTTGTCTGCCTTGCACGCTTGATTTAGACACCAAGGGTGTCGGGCTTTATCTTCGTTTTCTGGTCCTTAAGAAACTGCGCATAGCTTTGCCCCTGTGCCGGTTGCACCAGTACCGCTTCCGGTCGAGCGTGCCTTGGGGCCTCCTTTTTCTTATCCTGCTCAGGGGAAGATTCCACCCTCTGCTCTTTCATCTCTTCCGTTGGTGTCCCCGCTCCAACGATGCGGGTCCTCTGCTTCTTAACCGATGGTCTTGGAGCTGTACTCTCTTGGGAACTGAGTTGGCTCTCTCGCCCTCTTCCCAGGTGCAAGGGCTACCTCCGACTGAGTTCCTTTTCGAGCTGTGTCTTTCATGCCTGCTGTCTGCACAACTTCTCGTATCTGCTTGGCAAAAAACTCATGAAGCCGGTATTCGAAGCTGTTAAACCATCCTTCTACAGGTCCTGCGTTCCTCTTCATCAGATATATCACCTTGAATGCATCATCTAGCCCCGTTGTGATCTGCTTATGCATGGATCGTTTCAAGCCACAGAAGTCCTCCATTTTGTTCAAGATGTTCTTCATTTTTAAGATCAGGCTGAACCCTTTCTCCATCGACATGTTCCACTCCTTCTTAACCTCCAATTCTACACCGAGCACCTCCTAGCAGAAGCTCTTCTAAAGAATAGGGGAATCCTGCAGATCCTCCATGGCACTCCCTTCGGCCAACTCCAACTCCTCGTTACGTCAACTTTCTAGATTGATTTGTTTATTCGACTCCATTTTATTTCCACGAGTAGCTAGGGAAGAAAAAGTCTAAGATTCCAAAAAACAAATATATATTCATACAACTGTCAATACATAATTGAAAAGTCTTTTAATTTTCAGTGCCTCGAGTCTCTTCATTTTTGAAGCTGAAACCTTAAAAATCAAAACATTGTCCACTACAAACCTTTGCGATTAAATTATTCTAGGTAACTGATGTATTGGTAATCATTATTTTAATTTAATTTAAATTTGAGTATAAATGTTTAATAAGAGCTGTAAGAAATAAAATTAGTTTCTTCATATGAACATGATTATTTTTTCGTTTTTTGTCGAAAATTAATTTTTTCAACTTCAAGTTTAGCTGTTCCATTTTTGATTAAAAATTGATATTTTTTGTTGAAAAATTTAAGTATTTGTTTAAAAATTAATCTATTTTGCCAAGTTTTGCTTTGTTGTGCAAACGGGTGTTTAGAATGAACGTCATGAATTAAAACAAATGTTTGCGTTTTACGGCAAATATTAATATTTTACTTTGAATTAACCGGAAAAATTGAGAAACTTGACCGGGGAAACCCGGGAATTAAATTTTTTCGACTCTTAATAATAGAGGTAATCTTGTAATTTAGTTAAAAATTTGAAATTTCTATTAATTAATTTCATTGTTGGTTAAACATTTATCTCTTTAGGTAACTAACTTTAAGTAATTAACTTCGAAAATGTTAGTCTAATGATATTTCTATCATTCAACTACAATTTGACGTCATAAGAAAAAACCTAATTTATTCATTTTAAATAATCCCGCGGGCAACGACATATGAGCAGTAAAAAGAAACACTGTGTCGGCGAATACATCGTCCATGCTTCCAGTCAGCAGTGCAAGACATAATGGCGGCACTCCCATGTATGGTTTTGAGGACTTACGTTCCATATCAGCTACATCTAGCGCATAAAAAGGTGTTTAAATTCAAAATATACTTTTAAATAGTAGAAGTATAATTTCTGTATTTGAAAGGAGAGATATCAGTTATTACACTGAACAGGTAATAGTTTATAATTTAAAAAATATGAATTTCCTACTATTATTCGTTATTTTTTCACAAAGTTTGTACAAATTAAAATAAACCACAGAACGAGGATTTCACTTTATTTAGAATGTAGGAAATATATATGTTTTGTGCTAAATAAAAAAACAATATGATATATTAATAATTTTCTTACTGAAAATAAGCAGGATATAAAATTTGAAGGTTACTAAGAATTGCCAATACATAAGTTAACTAGAATAATTTAATAACAAAGGTTTGTAATGGACAATGTTTTGATTTTTAAGGTTTCAGCTTCAAAAATGAAGAGAGTCGAGGCACTGAAAATTAAAAGACATTTCAATTATGTATTGACAGTTTTATGAATATATTTTTTTTGGAATGGTAGACTTTTTCTTCCCTAGCTACTCGTGGAAATAAAATGTAGTCGAATAAACAAATCAATCTAGAAAGTTGTCGTAACGAGGAGTTGGAGTTGGCCGAAGGGAGTGCCTTGGAGGATCTGCAGGATTCCCCTTTTCTTTAGAAGAGCTTCTGTTAGGAGGTGCTCGTTGTAGAATTGGAGGTTAAGAAGGAGTGGAACACTAATTGAGAATCCATAGAGTGGGCGCCAAGATGTCGATGGAGAAAGGGCTTAGCCTGATCTTAAAAATGAAGAACATCTTGAAGAAAATAGAGGACTTCTGTGGCTCGAAACGAATCATGCATAAGCATATCACAACGGGGCTAGATGACGCATTCGAGGTGATAGATCAGATGAAGAGGAACGCAGGACCTGTAGAAGGATGGTTGAACAGCTTCGAATACTGGCTCGGTGAGTTTTTCGCCATGCAGGTACGAGAAGTTAAGCAGACATCAGGCATGAAGGACACAGCTCGAAAAGGAACTCAGTTGGAGGCAGCCCTTGCACCTGGGAAGAGGGCGAGAGAGCCAACTCAGTTCCCAAGAGAGTACAGCTCCAAGACCATCGGTTAAGCAGCAGAGGACCCGTATCGTTGGAGCGGGGACACCAACGGAAGAGATGAAAGAGCAGAGGGTAGAATCTTTCCCTAAGCAGGATAAGGGAAAGACAAATCTGAGGGTAAATTACGGAAGCGCCTATGCACCATCTGTAAGCACATATGCATATATGCGTGCCTGCGCACTAGTTTGTACAGAATTGCGCAAGCCAAGGCGCTTTGCTTGCTTGCTTGCTTCGCTGGACTTCTAGAAAATATCGTAATGATGTATTCACACGCATGACAACTGGTCGCGAGCCAGCAAAAAGTCACAAGAGTAAAAGAGGTAGAGAGTACTTTTCTTCCAATTTTCCGCTCTTTGTCTCTTTTACTCTTATCACTTTTCTGCTGTCTATCGGCCACTAAACAGGCGTGTACATACACCAATATGGTGTATTTACACTAATATGGTGTATTTATTCCATAATTACATGCCTATAATTAAGAACTGAAAATTTTGTGTAGGAGGAAATTATTCCTATATTGATTTGATTTATTTCAAACAAACCCTTAAGATCTGAAAACAATGAAAAAAATTATAAAAAAAGAAAGAAATAACCAAATTCTCGTCTTTTCCAATTCCACGAAAATAATAGATATAAAAAAATTTCACTCTTCCAATTCAGAAAAAACTGGAAGTAAAAATGTCCTCCCTCGTAAGTCAATAAAAATGTTAAAAATAAAAATTTGCCCTCCGACGGGTTATCCCTGGGATAGTCCAATATTACCTGCATGAATAAATTAAATGTCTGACAATGCAAGTATATAAGTAAAATAGATCTGAAAACATTTAATCACTTTCAAAACTAAGATCGAATAATGCAACTCTCTTCAATTATTCAAACGTCAAAAATGGTATGATTTATATCAGTAGTATTGCTTGAACTATATTGATTCGATTTATTTAAAATAAAACTAGCTTTTCATGAGACAATTGTAATTATAAATTAGATATTAATTATATATTAATTAGTGAAATATGTATAATTTACAATGTAAAAGGAAGCCTCAAATACACAAATAGATGCCCTATGTTAAATGCTTTATAGAAACGTATACAAATGGATAAAAAGATATATACAACCAAATAGATCCATCTAGAATTTATAAAATTTCTATATGTCTCTATATGGTTCTATATATCCTTTTGTCTACTTCTAAAGGTTTCTATCAGACATTTATTGAAAGTTTATGTTCCTTAAAATCAACATTTCACCAGTCCAACCTGCTCCTTTGCTCAAAATTTTCATCCTAGTCTAACCACTCTTCGAATGAAAAAAGCAGCTCTTACTAAACATTTATACTACAAATTAAATTAAATTAAAATAAGTAATATATAGATACAGGGTGCCTAAAAAGTCCCGGGACGGTTGGATATTTCCTCAGGTAAAATATTTTTCAAAAAATTGAAGGTCATTCCTGAAGTAAATTTCAACGAGGAATTCAATGGTGACCTTCAGTTTGACTTTGAAGTTGACCTTCATTGCTTCTTGAAGGTCAAATTTGTTTTATTAAATGGAAACCCCGACTTTTTACATCTGCAATCGATAGAGCGAAAAATTCTACGTTCAGGTATGTACCCAAGTCATAGGTCAATTGTAACGTTTAAGGTCAGTTGGAGGTTATTTGAAATTAACAAAGTTTTTCAAGAGGTCAGTGCAATTCCTAAAGTAAATTTCAACGAGAAAATCATTGGTTAACTATGTATTGATCTTGGTGATGATCTTCAAGGTTTTTTCATGGGGTTTTCTAAGCAGTTTACGTTTACGTTTAGCATACCCAGGAACAACGACGTGGACGTAGTAAATACTGTTCCCTTTGTGGTGCTTGATTAGGGTGAGTCCCCTTACCTCTCACGCTTCAGTGAAGATGTTCGAACTGAAAACCTTGAGCTTCTTGACAAAAAGCTATGC
>JAAAKG020137540.1:0-11976 GCA_010014905.2 Druon quercuslanigerum
ACTCCCCTCCCTACCGAGTGAGTCACGCCTACCCCGAAAGGGAAACGGCTTAATGGTGTAATAATAAAAAATAATAAAAAATTCGTTAAAAGCTAAAGAGCTGGACGCTGCGAACTTTTGACTCCTCTATTTGTTTCTCAATAATTTTTTCATTAAAAAAAAAGTAAACAGAAAAGTGAAATTTTGAACATAATAGCCTTTTGCGCTTTAATAACTGACAAAATTTTTTATTAACATATTAGCAGATAGTCTTGACTAACCCCTTAATAGCTAGGATGGCTGCATGCTAAGATTAATGGAAAAACCGTACATTGGACAAATATTAAACTTAACAAATTGTTTTACAATTGCCTAAAATTATTTATTACTTATATCTATTATTAACACAAAATACGAAACTGTCGAAATTTGAAATTTTTATCTTATTTTTTTATAAGTAGTCACATTATTAAGAAAATTTGAATTTGATAAAACCTTACGTTTAAATATTTTGTCACATAAATTGTTTATAAAAGTTGTTACTGTTAATTTTTCTAATATTTTAGTGACTAGAAGTCATTCGTCCAAGAGAGTTTCCGAGCTTGATTTTTAAAGTAGACTTTACATTTTTTTTATAAATAAACAAATAAGACGAAAAAAATGAACATTTTTTCTATTTGACGTTCCCGGTGCTCGTCAGTAACATGAAAATTGTTAAAGTCACCTAAGTTTCATAGTGTACTATTAGTTCAAGATATTCAAATTATATAATTAACAAAATAAAGTTTATAAACAAATTGTTTGTTGAAAGAATGTTTTTCACAATTTTCTATAACTTTATGTTCTTTAAAGTTATATTGCAAAAAATATAATGCAATATAATGGTGAAGAAATTTCTTTTTGACACTATTATTCTTTATATTATAAACAGTAGCATTAATCAGACATTTTTTAACAGAAAAATTTATATTCTTCGATTTATTTTTTTTTAATTAGGAAATTTTTGGTAAGTTTAGAAAAAATCATAATTTGTTGAATAATCTTAGGATGTTTTTTAACACCTTAAATATACAAATGCATTATTCGGGCGTTTATCGGCAGCAAAATTCGGTTTTTCAATGCTAGTCCTTGCAGTTAGGAACTTCATGATGATTTCAGCAAAATTTATAACTAGTTGATAATTTTTTTGACTTTTTAAACAAATTTAATAAAGAGAAACATTATTGAAACCTATGTTGGCGAAAATTTTTTTTTTGTTGCCCGAGGTTAAAACAAACCACTTAGCCCCATTTTTTTGGCACCTGCCTGACTTAAAAGTGATTTGGTTTATATATTTATTATACTTATAAAATTTCCAGGTAGCAGTTACGAACCTCCACTGACAAATGTATTTACAATGCAATGGTTCCTTACTCTTTTCTGCCACTGTTTGCCTCAAGAGGCAGTACTGCGAGTCTGGGATCTTATTTTCCTCGAGGGTGATGAAGTACTTCTGAGGACTGCCTTAGCAATTTGGGAAGGTATCTCTGAGTACGTATTTTTCATTATAAAATTTGAAAGCAGATTTTTTAAGTAGTTTTTTTATAAGCCTGAAAGTTTTGATCAATCTTCTTACGGACCGTGCATTAATTAATTAAGTACGATTTTGGAAATTAAGACCCTCTACTGTAAGGAGTCGTAAAATTTTTGTGATCCACCATTCTTCTCTTCTTACATAAGATTTTATATTTTTTACTCAATACATCGGCAATATATACATTATTTTCACTTCAATTAAATGAGTTTTCAAAAGATTTCAAGTTATTTCAAAATTCAGTGAAACTCTTCTATAGCGTCGATGTTGGGGCTGAGGAAGGGTGGGAAAAAACTCATTATAGCCCGCCCGCTTTTGTTTGTTCACGCCTGCGTGCTCGCCGCACTCATATACATATATCGAATATATCGAATATATATACATATATCGAAGGAACGCAAAGATTTCCAGGGATTCAACGAGATTTCATGAGAAATAAAATAAATAATTATATAAATATGTATAATTTTATAAAAATGAACTTTAAAAGCCAAAACAGGTTTCAATTAGTGTATTTAAAAAAATTTGGGAAGAGAAAACTTACGTAGGAAATTCTTTGACCCCTCCCCTCTTGCTTAAAAAAGCCTGATGCATAATGCGCCCATAATACTCCTAGGAGTATTATGGACTCATACTTATACTGCGTGCATACGCATTCACTCTCGCTTTTCCTGTTTTACAAATCCCAACTTTCATAACTAAAAAGGTGCTGATAAAACGCGTAAATGATGTGTGCGTTACGTAAAAACATTTTCGGAACTATTTCAACTCCTTAAACCTGTCGCAATACGCAAATTTAATGAAAACAAATTTTTCCAGACGAATAATGACTGTCAAATCAGCAGACGAGTTCTATAGCATAATGGGAGTACTGACGCGAGAAATGCTGGAGTTCACGGACACTAACAATCTTATAAAGGTCAGGTGCACTCGTAATTCGTTTTCTGAAAACAAATATTAATAGGAATTATAGAATATACTGTATTTCTTAGGTTTAACAAATAAGAAAGTGTTCTAAGAATCGGACAAGTTTTAGAAAATCGTCTCGTAATTTCATGGCTATTGTAAAATATGCAAATTTTAAAAGGTTGTGGGGCAACAACATTTCTGCGGACAAATAAATTTTAAGCCTAAACTATTCATTCGATTGGGTCTTTTATTAATTTTGTTCTTAACAACAAAGTTGACATTTTAAAATATTTATTAGAAGTACAATTTTTGTTTTAAGTTTCAAAATTATCAGACAAGGTCTGATGTCTTTGCTGAAGCTATCTATAAAGAATTTCAATTAGAGAAAAATACTTTAAAAATGAACCTCCAATCGTCTTGTACTATTGTTCGTGTTATGAAAAATTGGGTGCCTGGATGCAATAAACAAGGGATATGATGTCTTATGTTTGAAACTGGGGAACTGCTAGCAACTTGGGCCACGTGATACGTTGACGTAATGACGGGCCTGTCCACAATTAGGCGCAATATATTATTAAACATTACAGCTAATCCCTAATTTATTTTACAACTAGATTTATACTGGTACTGAGCTACCAGTGAATCTCACTGATTAAACCAGTGATGAAATTCCACTGAGTGAACCAGTGAAATCTCACTGATTCTTAGTAAAACACTTCTGGTTGTTTCAGTAAGTGAGATTTCACTGCAAATTGGTGAACAATTTCACTGGTTCATTTTAACCCATTAAGTCCTGACTGGATACATTTTAAAGATTTTTTTCAACGGCTCTATTAACTATGAAATCGTTCATAGAAAAAATCGACAATACCTATTTCCAAAGTAAAATTGTCTGATCTTTCTATTTCTGCTGTTAAAATTTCAAAAAAATGCATGTTTAAAAAGATATATTTGTTTATTTAACAAAAAAACGAATTGTCGAATGAAAAAATTTTTTAATATGTAAATTTAAGAACGAAATCGTGCGTAAATTTTTTGTATTTGTTATTTTAAAATTAAACATGGCGGTATCCCATATGGCGGCTTAAATTCAATTTTTTTTTATTTTTACGGTACTTTTTCTTGCAATAACAATTTTTGTTCAATTTTAATAAAAATAAGTGCAAGATCGTTTTTTGGGTCGCTGATTGTGAATCTGCTATCACGTTTTCAAAATTCAAGATGGCGGATCCAATATGGCTGCCAAACATTTAAAAAAATTGTTGAATGTTTATGTAAATTCGTATAGGTGGTTTTTTTTGTGTCGCTCAGTACGAATCTGCCATCAGATTTTCAAAATTCAAGATGGCGGATCTAATATGGCTGACAAAAATTTTGGATATGTTTCAATTTTCATAACAAGTTCTATAGAGGGTTTTTTTGGATAGCTGGTTACAAATATGTTGTCAGATTTTCAAAATTCAAGATGGTGAATACAATATGGCTGCCAAAAATGTCAAAAACTGGTTCAAATTTTTTGAAAATACGAATTGGGCGGTTATGGGTCTTCTATGCCGTTGACTGAATTTCACCACGAGGAGGTGAACGCAATAAACAAAGCCTCTTCTTTTTTTTTACTTTTTTCAAATTAAAATTTTTATTTATAAGAAAACCTTATATAATCAATAATATAAATACTTAGTATAAGATTCTAACTTATTGATTCAGATTTTCAAAATTCAAGTTGGCAGATCCCATATGTCTTCCGAAAATTTCGAAAGTTGTTCAATTTTTATCAAAAATTTTATCGAGGTGTTTTTTGGATTGCTGATTACGAATATATTATCAGCTTTTTTTTAAATTCAAGATGGTGGATCCAATATGGCTGCCAAAAATGTCGAAAAATGGTTCAATTTTTATGAAAATTCGTATAAGAGGGTTTTACGGATCGCTGATTACGATTCTGTTATCAGATGTTTAAAATTTAAAATGGTGGATCCAATATGGCTGCTAAAAATTTCAAAAAATGGTTAAATTTTCATAATATTATGAATGGGGAGGTTATGGGTCGCATTTCTTATACGACATATATTATGTGTCATTGCCCGTCTTTCACAACGAGGAGGAAAACGCATTAAAGAAAGACTCTTCTTTTTTTTAATTTTTTTCAAATTTTTCAAATTTTTATTAATTTTTTTTATAATAAAACCTTTTATAATCAATAATCCAAAAACTTAGTATTAGATTCTAACTTATTTATGATGAATTAAAAAGCAGGGTGTGCATGAATATACATCGCACATCTTACAGATTTTCTGCGTCCTTCAACCACGTTTTTTAAAATTTGAACATTTTTCTTTTGATTCTATTGTTACAGTTTCATGTAATTTACTTCTTTTTTTCTTTTTTTTTGCTAAGCGTTAAAATAAATTCTTTAGCTGCTTAGGAATCTTGTTTTTTTTTTAATTGAATATCTTCATGAAAATTGATCAATTTTTTGACATTTTTGGCAGCTATATTGTACCCACCATCTTGAATTTTGAAAATCTGACAACAGATTTGTAATCAGAAATCCAAAAACCCCCTCCATAAAATTTTTTAAAGAATTTTGAAACATTTCCGAAATTTTTGGCAGCTATATTAGATACGCCATCTTGAATTTTGAAAATCTGATGGCAGATTCGTAATCACCGACCCAAATAACCCACCTATACGAATTTACATAAAAATTCAACAATTTTTGAAATTGTTAGCAGCCATATTGGATCCGCCATATTGAATTTTGAAAACGTGATAGCAGATTCACTGTCAGCGACCCAAAGAACCATCTTGCACTTATTTTTATTAAAATTGAACAAAAATTGTTTTTGCAGAAAAAAGTACAATTTGTTTTTTTATTAAATAAACACATATATCTTTTCAAATATGCATTTTTTTTAAATTCTAACTGCAGAAATAGGATGATCAGACAATTCTACGTCGGAAATAGGTATTGTCTATTTTTTCTATGATCGATTTCATAGTTACTAGAGTCGTTAAAAAAAATCTTAACAATGTGTCCAGTCAGGACTTAATGGGTTAAGAGAGTAGCTCAGATGTTTAAATTTAAATTTAAAGCTAAAGTCTAAGGCCCTAATACGTTACGAGCATTTTGGTTAAAATGTTAAAATTTCACATCAGATTTTATTATTCAATTTAAATTATAAAGCAGATATGTTAAGACGATAAGATTTCCTTGCGTTTTCACACATTTGTTTACATCATGTTTCTTATTTTATGCACAAATGCTCTATTTGCTAAAGTAAGTTAATTTTTAACTGCAGAATATCGTCAGCATGGGTCCTCTGTATGGAGTCACGAGTTTGAGGGAGAAACATCGATATAACATTACACCCTGGACTCGCAGAATGAGTGACGACGAGGAAGACAGCGAAACTGAAGAGGATGAGAGGTTGGCAGTAGCTGCAGCAGCAGCAGCTATTTTTAGTATGCCACACAGGAAAAAAGGTTGTTAATTATTATCAATCATTATTAAAAATTGAATTTACTCTGAGAAATGTCAAAACAAATTTCAACTTTATTATACAAATAGACTTTCCAACCATATTCTAAACTTCGAATCTCCTTGCTTTAATTTAATCGTTTAAAGATGGTGTTTCTACTAGAAAGAAATATTTTAGAAATGAATTCATGATATCAATTTGCATTCCTGAATATTTGATTATTTCTAGAGTTTCATAGTCCTTATCATTTTCTGTCCCTCAAAATTCGGGACTTCATCGAAAAGTTAGGGAATTTACTTGAAAAATTAATTTGACGTTAGTGACGTTCCAGGAAGACATCATGACGACCATACTTAAAGCATTTCAAAGTGCCTCTACTTATAGACCGAAAGACTGATTTCACTTGTTGGTTAGCTTTATCGTCAGCCATCTAGCGGCCAAAGTTGCAGGGTGACGTGGATAGATAAAGCATAGGACGCGTCAAAGAAAAGGAGATAAAAAAAAAATAGGCGTGACTTCATTTTGACAACAAGATAGGAAAAGATTGACGTTAAAAGACGTGGTATAGGAAGAGATAGTGAAAAGGAGATTGAGAAAGATAGACGTTGATAGATGAATGATACAATGAGATAGGGAAAAGAATATTGAAAGAGATAAGACGTGAATTTAGATTGAAGTCGATAGGCAAATGATAGGATGAAAGAAAAAAAGAGTTAAAAAAAAGATCAATATTGAGTGATGTAGGATACGACGAGATAAAAAAGATATTAAAATAGTATATTACACAGGTAGGAGGAGAGAGCCGTCTTTTCATGTTGAGGGTAAAGTTTTCGGAACAAGCAGTACCTGGTAAGAAGAGAAGAATAGAGAAAAATTAATATTCGATCGCTTCGTTTATTGAGAAAAGTTTAAGCAAATATAAACTTTCTGTGGAAAAGCTATTCAGAAAACGATAAGGAAGTTTTCTGTGAAAACCTTTTTTCAAAAAACTCAATAGGTAAATAATTGCGAATGTAAAACTTGGAGCGCGCGATTCGTAACAATCCAATTTTATTAGACGGACGGAACCACTCTCAGTGCAGCTAGCGAAGGAATACAAATATAAACAAAGGAATGCCTGGAGTTATATTAGGTGACCTTCAAATGTCGTTTTAGTTCTTCTAGCATCATAATAATTGCAGTTTTTGTAGAATTAAATAGATCATTGCGCTTTTTGATACCACATTTTTCACATTGTTAGGCGAGTTAAATTACATTTCGTGAAACTATTAGTGGAAGGAATTCTCTTTTTTTTGAAATGGAAAAAAAATCATAAGGTACTCTTCTTGATAGGAAATGCACTTCCGTATTCAAACTTTTTGAATATATCATAATTGGATACTTTTCATATTATTTTGAACTTTCGAATTATTTACCTGCTTACCTACATTTGAGTCCGCCCGTGTTCCTGTCGCCTACAAGAGTTTAGTTCGCGCGCTCCAAGTTTTGCATTCGCAGTTTTTTACCTACTCAGTTTTTTGAATAAAGATTTTCACAGAAAACTTCCCTATAATTTTCTGAACAGCTTTTTCACAGGAAGTTTATATTTGCTCAAATTTCGATCGATAAACGAAGCGATCGAAGATTATAAGGAATTACAATCGTAATAGCCTCGAAAACAATTTTTTATCTTGTTTTAAATAATCATAAACACTTTTCGCTCATATTATTGTTCTAAGGAGACTTTGGAGAGTATTGTCTCCAAATTTCATCAAAAAATTCCAAAAACTGTAAATATAACGACCAACTCTCGAAGACTATAATAGATTAAAATTTTTTGCTAGAGGAAAAAGATGCGCCAGGGGCCTATCTCCCTCCAACTTTACCGAGTTTCTCGTATTTTTATTGACATTAAATTCGTAACGCAGTTTATTAAAAATATCCGCAAGCACAGAGAATCGCGCGCTCGCATTTTTGATTCCTTTTCTGGTGAATTTGCCCCTTTTAATTTTTGTTAAATATGGATAAAATGATCCCATGTAAAAATCACCTTTCTTAAAGAAAAAAACCATGGAGACTTTAATGGTTCCCAAAATAAAATCAAAAATGATTTTTTACTTTTTTTCAAAAAAAAAATTTTAATTTTATTATAGTCTGAAAATGTATGATTTCTCTCCTAATATGTTAAATTTTGATCAAAATTCATCCATTGTTTCCAGAAAGATTAATAATTCAAATAAATGTGACCCCAAATTTCAACATAGCGTAACTTCCGTAATTTGGAAAATTTTCAAAAATGCTTTGGGCCTAATTCTTTTTCTGTAGTATTATAATTTTAATAATTTTTATCAAAATCGAAGAACAGGGGCAGATCTCTAACACCAAAGAGATTAAAAACCATATCTTAATTTTTTGTTGAAAATCTTCAAAAATCTACATTTAGTTAATTAAAAAAATCTTTACCAGTTTCAAATTATTTTTGATTATTTACAAAATTCTAAATGTCTCTCAAACTTACTTGAACTTTTTCTAAAATCTTGTTTTCGTGCAAAATTCCAAAATATTGTTTTAAAATATTTTATATTCTTTTTCGAAATGTTATGAAATAATTAAAAATATTTTGAAAGCTTCCATTGATCTCAAAGAAACTTTTTCTCTTAAAACTGTTCAAACTTTTCAAAATGCTTCTAAATTTTTTTTTTGGAATCAAATCTTCAAAAATGCCCATTTTGTTTAAAGGTTTTTGAAATCATTAATGAAGTAGATGAATTTTTTAACAAAAAAGACGATCTTTTAATGAAATAATTACGTTTTCAGCAAAGAAGGTGTATTTTTAACTAAAATGACGACTTTTCATTTTAAAAAAATGAATTTTTAACAAATTAGTTTAACTTTTAACCAAGCAATTGGATTTTCAATTCTAAAATATTAATTAAAAAAGAATTCACAACCAATTAATTAAATTTGCTACAAAAAAGATCAAATTTCGACCAAGAACATTAATTTTCTACCCGAAACGACGAATTTTGAAGAAGATACATGCATTTCTAACTAAAGAAGACTCATGTTCAACAAAAAATGGAATTGTTAATTTTCAGTTAAAGAAATTAATTTCCAAACAAAAAAAAGGATGAATGTTTAACAACAACAAAAAGTTTTTAACAAAGTGCAGTTGAATTTTTTCGGAAAAGACGAATTTTCAAAAAAATAGTTTCATCCCCAGCCAAACAGAATAATTTTCAACCAAATAATTACATTTTCCACAAGCAAGGTGAATTTTCGATACAAACAGAAGAATTTTAAAACTTCTTTTAAACTAAATCAAATTATTCCTAAATTTAAAAAAATCCTAACGTCCTTCGAAATATTCATAAATTTACATTTCGTTTTAAATTTTATGAAATAATATGAATTTTTAAATTATTTTTTAACCTTTTAAAAACTTTTGAACCTTCTAAACATATTCTAAACATATTCTAAACATATCAAATTAAAAATTTACGTCCGTAAAAAAGTTATCAGTGCCCTTCAAATAATTAAAATAAAATTATTTAATAAATAAATAAGTTATTGATTAAAATTGTTAAAAAAATTCGCATACATTTTTACAATTTATTTTTACGTTTTTACAATTCTTTCTAGAATTGAAATGAAAACTACCATGAAATCATAAATTCGTTTTTGACAATTATTATGGAAATCTTTTCAAAATGTTTGCAAATTTTCTTTTAAAATTAACTTTTCAAAATTAAGAATTATTAGAAATTCTTATAGAAATCTTGATAAAATTTTGTTATCCTCTTGAAACCTTTGAATCTAATAAGTTGGTTATGAATTTTTTTATTTTATTTGTTAATTTTAGTGAAATTTTACGAATTTGACGTCACTTGACATACTTTTTGGTTTTAATATCTAAATCTGATAATCGGCTTTCAGATCGCACATCTTCGGCTTTAGGAGCTTTGCAGACTCTTAGCAGTGACCGGGACAGACTGGCTTTGGATATAACTACGCTGAAGCAGCAATATGCAAAACTGCGAGAGCGTCAACGTCAGGCTCACATAATACTTTCAGGTATCGGTCTTATCTAATGTTTTATTCATTAGCAAATTGAGAACAACTTAGATATGACTGAAAATTTTTAATCGTATGTCGAGAACCGCTAAAGATTTTTTAAGTTTCTTTAGCTTAAATTAAAGATAAAATTTCAGGCTCTATGTCGTATAATTTTCAGATTTTTGCAACAATTTTTGTAGTTCATGCTAAAACTTGAAGTCGAGGTACAAAATTTTAGAAAATCTAGAATTTTTTTAAAAACTTATCACGTGCTGTATTTTCTTCAGCAGATAAAAAAAAATCTGTTTGACATTACTGAAAGTGGAATTTCATAGGCTTTCCAACTGTCTTTTTAAAAATGGCCTGTCATCTTTTTTCGCTGAGTTATCGTGGTTCAAAGTCAGCAGTGATTTTTAATAGAGCTTGCGTCAAGCGATCTTATTAATTTCCGACGGTAGTGTAATATTATACAGTTTTAATAATTATTTATAGTTGCTCTTTTATTTTTTTTATTGAAAATGATTTTTTTATATTTTCTTGTTGTAATAATGTTTATTATCAGTAGTGTAGTCGAGGTTTGGTGGGGCCTCGCGTCGCACAGTGGGAAAAAATAGTACCTTTCACACAAGTATCGAACAGTATTTTATACCACGAAAGCCGAAAAATCATGTCAAAGTTGAGATTTTGAGGTTAAAGTTGTATAAATAATTTTTTTGGTGCAAAATAACGTACAGTCTTTAAATATTGACCGATTTGGACAAAAAAATTAGAAAAAGATAATAAGATTTCTATGGGAGTTGTCGAGCCTGCTTTTTAAAATAGGCTTTTAATTTTTTTATAAATAAATAAATAAAACGAAAAAGTGGGCATTTTTTCTATTTGATGTTCCCGGTGCTCGTCAAAAACATGGAAATTATTGGAATCGCCTACGTTTCATAGAATACTATTACTTAAAGATATTACAATATTATATAATAAACAAAACAAAAATTTATGAACAAAATGTTTGTTAAAGCATTTTTAAAAACGTTTGTCCATAATTTTCCGCTTTTTAAAGTTATATTGAAAGCAATTTGGATAAAAACAAAATATAAAATAAGACATTTTTTCCTGAGATTATTATTGTTAATATTATAAACAAATTTAATAAAAAAATGCATAAATGAGGCATTTTTTGACCAAAAACTTCCGTTTTTTTGATGTGTTTTTTTTTTAAATATGAACTTTATGATAATTTAGAAAAATGCATAATTTGTTAATTAATCTTATGATTGTTTTTGAAGAAATTTAGTTAACTAATTTATTATTCGGGCATTTGTCGGCAGAAAAATTTGGTTTTTCAAAGTTAGTCCTTTCTGTTGGGAAGATAATGAAGATTTTAGCAAAATTCAAGAGTAGATGATAAATTTTATAATTTTTTAAAATTTATAAACAAATTGTTTGTTAAAAGCATTTTTAAAAACGATTTTCCATAATTTTCCGCTTTTGAAAGTTATATTAAAAGAAATTTGGACAAAAACAATATAATAATGAAGAAATTTTTTCCTGAGATTATTATTGTTAATATTAAAAACAAATTTAATAAACAAATCCATTAATGAGGCATTTTTTAACCGAAAATTTCCTTTTTTTGATGTAATTTTTTTAAAATAGGAACTTTATAATAATTTAGAAAAATGCATAATTTGTTAATTAATCTTATGTTTTTCAAAAGAAATTTAATTTAAAAATGTATTATTCGGGCATTTGTCAGCAGAAAAATTTTGTTCTTCAATGTTAGTCCTTTCAGTTGGGAAGATCATGAAGATTTCAGCAAATGATGCTAAATTTTATGATTTTTAAAAATTCATAAGCAAATTGTTTGTTAAAAGACTTTTTAAAAACGATTTTCCATAATTTTCCGCTTTTGAAAGTTATATTGAAAGAAATTTGGACAAAAACAATATAATAATGAAGAAATTTTTTCCTGAGATTATTATTGTTAATATTAAAAACAAA
>JAAAKG020137541.1:0-12877 GCA_010014905.2 Druon quercuslanigerum
GATGCCAACACTGTATAAAGTATATGTAACTGTTTTGTCGGAGAGATTGAAGAAAGAAGTTGAGGAAAAAAGATAGAACCACCGAATCAAACAGGGTTTAGAAAAGGAATGCGGGTGATGGACAACATATATGTTCTAAACTATCTAGTAAATAAGAGGATTAAAAGGGAAAAGGGGTCAGTGATAGCAATGTTCGTGGACTTAAAGGCAGCGTCTGACTCATTAGACCGAGGCGAAATAGAAAAAGTTATTTTGAAAAAGGGGATAAGAGAGGGATTAATAAAGAGAGTATCGGAAGTTTTTAGACAGACAAAAAGCGGGGTAAAGGTAGGAGATCAGGTAAGAGATAGTTTCTGGTTGGTAAGAGGAGTGAGGCAAGGATGTCCTCTGAGCCCAATTTTATTTAATATATTAATATCAGACTTGGAAGAAGAAATGGGGAGAAAAGTTTGGGGAGGTGCTAGGATAGGGAAGGGAAGGTTTTTTTCTCTGGCATGCGCAGACGACATAATGCTGATGGCAGAGGATGAAGAAAGGATGGCGGGCCTAATTACAGGATTAGAGAAATATCTGGATGGGAAAAAGCTGAATTTAAATGTAGAAAAGACAAACATAATGAGGTTTAGAAAAGGAGGGGGGATGCAGAATAAATGGACGGGGAGATGAAATCTATTTTTTTTCAAAAAGTATCTTTTTCAGTAGAAAATTCAACTATTTATTACAAAATTCATCATTCTTCATTAAAAATTTATGTAATTATTTGAGGATTCTACTTGTTAAAAAATCGTAGTTTAGAGTAAAATAATATTTTATGGTAGAAAAGTCATCTTTCTTGGTTAAAAGTTCAACGAACTTGATAAACTCAATTTTTTTTATCGAAAATTCAAACGTTTTGAAAAAACTCTAACTTTTGGATTCAAAATTCATCTTTTATGGTAGAAAAGTCATCCTTCTTTGTTATAAATGAACTTTTTAATTGAAAAGTCAGCTGCTTTCGAAAAAATTTATCTTTTTGTCCTAAAAAAATTCATCTGTAACTATTTACCTTTAAATTAACTTTTTTGTTCAACATTTATATTTTTGAGTATATTTGTTTAAAAATAAACTTTTTTGTTGGAAATTCAAATACTTGATTAATGTCTTAAATATTTTATGAAAATAAAACTATTTAGTAGAATATTAAATTTTTTATAGAAAAATCATATTTCCCAAGGAAAAATTCAAGTCTTTTGTCGATAAATCGTCTTCTTAAGTTAAAATTCAAGAATTTGAGAAAAAATCTCCTGTTCAATTTTTTTAAATATTAACCTCCGTCATAGAAAACGCAACTTTTCTAGCGGAAATTCGTTTTTTTTTTTGTTGAAAATTAAAATTTTTGGTTCACTGTTTGTTAGAAAAATCCATCTTTTTCGTTGAAAGTTCGTCTTTTTGATAACAAAATTAATGTTTTTTATTGACAATTTTTTTTTATTTAACTATTCAGAGAAAAAGTTGTCTTTTTTGGTTGAATATATCTGCTTGAAAATTTGTTTTTTGCTGAAAATGAATGTTTTAAACTGAAAATTTGAAGATGCTATTTTTCGTTAAAAAATATCTATAATAATATGATATATTTAATTTAAAAAATCGACATTTTCGGATTAAAAATTCATCTTTTATGATAGAAAAGTGATCTTTCTTTGTTGTAAATTAACTTTTTTGTTGAAAAATTAACTACCTGCTTAAAAATTCATTTTTGTTCTTGAAAATCCATCTGTTTGGTTTTAAATGATCCCATTTTTTTGTAATTCATATTTGTTCCCATCTTTTCAAGTAGTTTAACATTTTTCTTTTTTTTTTTTGTTAAATGCGAACTGAATATTAATAGAGCCCAATAAGAAAATTAAACTATTTTTTCTCACTTGGTTACAAATTATATTATTTAGTTGAAAATTGAACTTTTTTTAAGATTCATCTCTTTTTTTCAAATGTAAATATTTAAATTTGATAAAATCAAGCTGTTTAGATAAAAAATAATAATTTTGTTTAAAATCCAACTATTCCGTTGTAAATTAACTTTTTTGTTCAAAATTCATATTTTCAGGTAGAAAATTCAACTGTCTTTTTTTATAAAATTCTTCTTTCTGGCATAAAAATTCCAGAATTCTGCAACAAAATAATGTATTGGGTTTGGAATTCTATTTGGTTAATAATAATTTATTTTGGTTAATAATAATTTATTAAACTATTATTATAAAAATATAACTATTTAAAAAATTCGTCTTTTTTATTAGACAATTAATCTTGTATGTTAAAATATAATCTTTTTAGTTGATGATTCAAATGATTGGATTAAAAACTAGTCTTTGCTGTTGAATTCGTCTGTTTGAAAATTTATTTTTATCTGAAAGCTAATTTTTTTAACTGAAAATTTAAAGATTCCATTTTTTTCAAAAAATATCTTTTTTGTAGAATATTCAACTATTTCTTACAAAATTCATCTTTCTTGATTAAAAATTTATCTAATTTTCGGGTAGAAAATTCAACTGTTTTTTTTTAGAAAATTCTTCTTTCTGGCATAAAAATTCCAGAATTCTGGGAAAAATAATCTATTTGGTTTAAAATTAACCTCTTGGTTAATAATAATTAAACTATTATTATGAAAATATAACTATTTCAAAAATTCTTTTTTTTATAAGATAATTCATGTTGTATGTTAAAAAAAATTCTTCTGTTTGGAAATTTCTTTTTGTCTGAAAGTTAATTTTTTTAACAAAAAATTCCATTTTTTTCAAAAAATATTTTTTTTAGTAGAAAATTCAACTATTTGTTACAAAATTCATTTTACTTGAATAAAAGCTTATGTACTCATTTGAGGATTCTACTGGTTAAAAAATCGTCTTTTAGTGTAAAAATATAAACTTGATAAACTCATTTTTTTTGGTCGAAAATTCAGCTGTTTTGAAAAAACTCTAACGTTTGGATTCAAAATTCATCTTTTATGGTAGGAAAGTCATCTTTCTTTGTTATAAATGAACTTTTTAATTAAAAAGTCAATTGCCTTCGAAAAAATTTATCTTTTTGTCTTAAAAAAATTCATTAACTTTGTTTTTCAACATTTATATTTCCGGGTAAAAAATTCAACCGTTCTTTAGAAAACTCTTCTAAAACTATTTGTTTAAAAATAAACTTTTTTGTTGAAAATTCAACTACTTGAATAATGTTTAAACTATTTTATGAAAATATAACTATTTAGTAGAAAATTAAAATTTTTATAGAAAAATCATATTTTCGTATTGAAAATTCAAGTCTTTTGTCAATAACGTTGACTTAAAAACTCCACAATTTGGGTAAAAATCTACTGTTCAATTTTTTTTTTAAATTGTAACCTCTGTTGTAGAAAAATTAATTTTTCTAGCGGAAATTCTCTTTTTTTTTGTTAAAAATTTAAACTTTTTGATTCACTATTTGTTAGAAAAATCTACGTATTTTGTTAAATGTTCGTCTTATTGATTAAGAAATTAATCTTTTTTATTGACAATTTATTTTTTGTATTTAACTATTCGGAGTAAAATTTATCTTTTTGTCCTAAAAATATTTATCTGTAACTATTTGCCTTTAAATTAACTTTTTTGTTCAACATTTCTTTTCTTGAGTAAAAAATGTTACTGTTCTTTAGAAAACTCTTACTTTTGGCCTAAGAATTTTGCAATTGGGGGACAGATTTAACTATCTGTTTAAAAAAAATTTTGTTGTTGAAAATTCAACTACTTGATTAATGTTTTAACTATTTTATGGAAATATAACTATTTAATAGAAATTTAATTTTTTTATAGAAAAATCATATTTCCCTATTGAAAATTTAAGTCTTTTGTCGATGAATCGTCTTCTTGACTTAAAATTCAACAATCTGAGTAAAAATCTCCTGTTCAATTTTGTTTAAATATTAACCTCCGTCGTAGAAAATTGAATTTTAAATTAAAACTGTATGGTTCACTATTAGTTAGAAAAATCCACGTTTTTTGTTAAAAATTCGTCTTGTTGATTAAAAAATTAATCTTTATTATTGACAATTTATTTTTTTTTAACTTTTCAGAGGAAAATTTGTCTTTTTTGCTTAAATTCATCTGCTTTCAAATTTGTTTTTTTCATTGCTGAAAATGAATGTCTTAAACTGACGATTGGAAGATGCCATTTTTGTTTTTAAAAAAATCTATAATAATATGATATATTTAATTAAAAAGTCGACCTTTTTGGATTGGAAATGTATCTTTTTTTCTGATAGAAAAGTAATCTTTCTTTGTTGTAAATTAACTTTTTTATTCTTTCTCTAAAAAAAAATTAAACTACCTTCTTAAAAATTCATCTTTTTGTCTTGAAAATTGAACTATTTGGTTCGAAGTAACACTATTTGGTTGTTAATGGAACTGTTTATTAAAAAATTAATTCAAAATTTTATGAACTCAAAGTCTATCCTATTGAATTCAATACTGTATTTGAATTCATTGTATTTAAAACAATTTATTTCCTCTATTTTGCGATTTTTTTTGGCTACTTTTCTCTGGGACATAGAAAAAAAGGGTTTAACCGCAATTTTTTTTGAGAGAGAGAAGCCCGAGACAAGGCCATTCTTAATCTCTTAATTATAACTTTTTTAATGGATTAGGAATGAGTGGGGCTTCCCGAAGCCCCGACGTCAACTCCGCATTTCTCGTTCTCTGTTCCGATCTAGGGGATTGCAAATTCAGCTTTTGAAAACATTGACTTTCACGCCTCACCAAACGCGCCTATTTAATGAAAAAATAAACGTAATTTTATGGCTTATCTGACCGCCTGCGTCAAGTATATTAACAGTAAACTTGTTGATTCAAATGAGGTTTTGCATTTTAACCCAATTTCGAAATCGGTCATTACAAAACACTTTCATGATAAATTACGCTTTCTTACATCATATTTGAGAAAAGTTGTGCCGCGTTTTTCAATCCTTGGTGAAAACTGGAAATTTTTTTTTCTCTAAAGACATTATAGGTAGGATCTTTCTTATAAAGATATTTTTAGTAACGACAAAACTCGTGAGATTTTTTTATATCGAAATCTCTAAATTATTAATTTTACTTTATCAAAAAATTTATTTCTAAATATTTCTGAACATTATTGATAGAAGAGAAAATTTAAATTCAAAATTTAGCTAACACGCTATAAGTTGAAAACTTTCTTACATTTTCAAAGAGATAAAAAAAATTATTGACAAAAACTTATTTCGAAGAATTTTAGAAAAATAAAAAGATTTTTAATAATTATGAAATATTTAGGAATATTAAATTTTTTCCTGATAGTAATTGTAAATTTAGAAGATATCAAAATGTGTGGTGAAAGAATATGGAAGACTTTGTGACTATTTTTTTAATTTTTCTGCATTTAAATATTCGATCGGTAAATTGAATTTAACAGGGTGTCAATAGAATGAAAAATGTTTTATATTCATGGGAAAATTTTTAATGATTGTTTTGTAATGAATTCTAAGAGAAAACTGAAAAAAATCCAAATTTTTACAAATTATTCCTTCAAATTAAAAATGTCAAATTCAAAATAATTAATACTTGTAGTGATTTCTTAAGGATTTGAAAAATTTTACGAAAATGAAAAAAATTGTAGGTTCCTAGGAAAAATTTAACTTATTTTTTATTTTTAAAAATTAATTTTAAGAGATTTTTGAAAAGTTTAAAAAAAAAATTTCCAGGAAGAATCTGAAAGATTTTATGGCAAGTTTTTTTATTTTGCAGAATTAAAAAAAATGCGAAAAAATTTGAATAATTTTTAAAGCCTAGAAGGTTTAAAATGTTTTTTAAAATAAAAAAGGAAAAGAACTTTTTGCAGGTTTGTGTGAATACTTTTAATGATTTTTTATTTTGGAAAATGAAATTAAGGAGAAAATTAATAAAAATTTTAAACATATCAAAAGATTTCCTAACATTTCGAAAAAAATCGTGGAAGATTTTTAAATAAAATGTTTAAATTTCGTAAAATAAAATAATGAAAAAAATCGAGTAAATTCAAGAAATATTTAAAAGAATTAAAGAGATCCAAATATAATTTTAAACTTAAAATTTTTGGTAGGAAAGTAGATTTTTCAAGATTTCATAAAAAAATGTTAGAAGCTTTAAAAGAATTTCGAAAGATTCCAAGAGAATAAACAAATTTTCTTAAAATTCCAAGGAAGATTTAAAAGTTTATAATTCAACGTTTTTACATTTTGAATGTTTTTTCAGAATTTTTAGAATAATTAGAGCCAGTTAAAATACAATCAGAAATTTAAGAAGTTTTAAATAGACAGGAGACATTTCCAAAAACTTATAAAATATTTGTTGATTTCTTCGAAACTGTTAAATGTCCTAAACATCTTTTAAGAAGAAATAAAAAAAAAAGAAAATACATCCGTTGTTTGCAGTTCTTTTACTGAATTTTTTTCTGTGAATTTTTATTCATAAACAAATAATAAATAAACGTGCAAGACAAACTTTTTAAAAAATATACTTATTTTCTCTTAAATAAAACAGATATTTAAAATAATCTTTAAATTTTCTGTATGGATCATAATAAATGTAATTTTCCTGGAAGTATTCACTTGGAAGTCCTTTTTTCAAATTAATATTATTAATAATATTTATTATTTGCTCCTAACTAGAAATCCAAAACTGGAAAAGCCAAAATTGGCAGAAAGTAAAAAATTCTAGAAAAAGCCGCAACTGTCTAGCATTATTATGTGAGAAGATAGTTACAAATAATAATAATTAATTCAAACAATTATAATTGTTAAATTATATTCATTTTTCCTCGCTCAAAGTGAAAAGTGGAAAAAAACTTGAATATTTCAAAAAGAAAACGCAGCTTTCTAGTATCACTCAAAGAGAATACTATTAAAACGAATAATAAATTGTTTAAACAATTATGTTTGTTAACCTTCAATCATTATTCACTCGCTCGAACTGAAGAGGTAAAAGCAAGTTGAATAATTCGAAAAAACCACGACTTTCTAACTATTTCAATAGAAAATTGATATAAGAAATAATAAATTCTATAAAAAACTTATGTAAACATCTAATTATCAACAAAATATAGTATTTTATTTATTAGGAACAATTTGTTTTTTGTAAATTTAAAAGGATGTAATTAGCGTCAAAAATTCGCAAAACACAATTTCTCACTTATCGGGGATTTTTGGGACCCTATGAAAAACATATGGGTGCAATATTTGAAAAGACATTTTTTTTTATCCTATGGCTTATTGTAAAGAGAAATATTGAGTTTCTATTTGATTCACCTAATATTGACGATTCAGAACAAATTTTAGAAAAACTTACTTTTTCTTATGGGAACCACTGATTAAATTTTTTTTTTATTTTGGAAGAAATAAATGTTTGTTGATATTGATATTGATTTATGATCTCCATATTTACATCTTTGATTTTACATACTATATCACAAAATGTCCAACTTCCAAACTCATTCTTCCTCTCTTTCACTCTGTCGCGCTCTCTCTCTGACCCCCCCCCCCACCTCTGAAATTTCTCTAACTTTCTTTTCAAACTCTCTAGCAAATCGGCAAAGAACAGGGTTCGGGTTTTCCCTGAATGTATTAATGACCAATTCTTCTAAATCCCGATCTATATTCCCGTCCTTCCATCTATCAACACCTTCAGTCCATTTTTAATCCATTTTTCCATCTAGCCATATGTGCACACCATATATATCCACCCATATGTGCATCAGGTTCTCTTCTGCTTCTCCACAAATTCTACACTTACTATCCTTATATCCCTTATCCCCTGTCTTTCCTACGTTCCCACATCTTAACCTTGCCCACTGCTCCTTTTCTTCTGGACTTGTCCCTTTTTCATCCCAATAATTTTATCTCCCCAAGTTGGTCTTCCATTTTCTGTATCCGCTACAGTATTTCGATCTTTCTATTTTCACCCAGTCCAACTGTATTTCCTGCTCTATTCTTCTTTCTACTTCCTTAACCACATTATCGTTAATCTCATTGACACGGCTCCCAATCCAGCGTCTCTTCATCCCCCACAATTGTGCATGCTTTCTGTAACCCTTTACCCCATGCTGACGGATTCTTATTCTTTATTCTCCTTATTTCTTCCTTTGGACTTATTTTTGGCCATCTCTCCTCTCGCATTCCTAAAAATTTCTACCATATATTTCGAAGCCCTCCTTCTTGCTTCTATCTCTAGGCTTAAACTGCCTCACTCCATCCTCCAAATCTATCCAGGAGTTCTCCTATCTACTCCCATTGCCATCTTGACTAACCTTCCCTACATTTTCTCTATTTCCTCTCTTCTTTCCCACCGCTAAATTTCTACTCCATATAGCCTCCCCGCCTTAGCCAATGTGTCCAGTATATACAATCTTTTCCCCAGACTATCGAGACCCTTCTCTAACCGCTCTTGTCGCAGAGAAGCTCTCTGTTATTGCCTTACCAGTTATTACTCATTAACCGTTTTCGCATACATCTCCTCTATCATTCCTATCATTTCAACTCTAATCCCAATTTTCTTCAGTTTTCCGATGAGAATATTTCTGTCTATTGTATCGAAAGCTTTCTGCGAGTCAACCAAAATCCCATACAGCTTTCCTCCTTCTCTCTTGAATTTATTATTGATAAGAGAATTTATTAGCACGAATACGTGATCTCTCGTTGGTCTTCCCTCCCTAAATCCCGCTTGTATTTCTCTTATTAATCCCTTCTTTTCTAGCGAAACCCTCAATCTTCTATCCATGATGGTTGCTAATATTTTATATCCTATAACTAATAGAGAAACCTCCTTCCCAACTTTTCCTTCCTTCCAAAACCCATTCAGTATTTCGTGCATCTCTATTAACCAAACTGCCGGTAATTCTTTTATAAACTCCGCCGAAACTCCGTCTTCCCCTGCCGCTTTTCCCCTTTTCAAATTTCTTATCACTTTCACTAATTTCTCCCTGGAGATATCCTTGTTTAATTCCTTCTAATCCTTATCCAACTCCATTCTCTCTCTCTCTCTCCTTAGTTCTTGTTGACTCCCCTCCCTCTCCCACTTGCAGTTTATCGTTCTCCTCATCGATCTCTCCCTCGCTCTTTCCTAGTAGTTCCTGGAAATGTTTTTTCCGTTTCTCCTTCTCTATTTTTCCTCCCTTACTCCTTCCTCTCCTTCTCCGTCTAAACTGACTATTTCTTTCCAGAACTGTCCCATAATCTTGCTGTCTCTTATTTTTGCCCATTTATTTTCCTTTTCCTCTTTTCCTGGTAATGAGCTTCTTTTGGTTCTTTCCGCCACTCATCTCTTTCTTTAGTCCTTTTCCTCTTTAAAAATGTCTTCAACATCTCCCAAACCGGTTTTTTTAACTCCCCTATTGCATCTTCGGTCCTATTCCTCTCCTTTCTTCCCCTACCTGGATTATTGTTTCCAACTCTGTATTTTTTCATAATTCCTACCATCTCAGATGCTTTCTTAATGTTTTCACTGAACCTATCCCATCTACTCTCCCATACGTCCCCCTCAGTCTCTTTTCTCTCCTCCCATAATCTTATTATTTGTTCTTTAAACTCTTCCACCGCTTCGTCACCTCATATTAATTTTTTAAACAATTCCGTGTTCTCCCTTCTTTTTCCCTCTCCTCTCTCCCCTAGAAGGTCCTCTTAAATCCCCACTCATTTTAAACGTCATTGGTAGATAGTCGGACTAAGTACGTGCTATTATCTCCATTTCTTTGACATCCCCCCCTCCTTCTGTTTCCACTTCTATTACATAGTCTATAACCGAACCTCCGTCCTCTCCAACGTGCGTCCATTTCCCTTTTTTATCTCCCCCTACTCTGCCATTTCGTACTGTTAATCCTAGTTCTTCACAGAATTACAAAAGCTTTTTACTCTCACTTTTTATCGTACTATCCTCCGACTTTCTCTCTTTGCAATAACTTCTCGCCGGTTCTTTCACATCAAATTCTTCTACTCCCTGCTCAGACCCTATTCTCGCATTCCAATCCCTTATTATAATTACCCTTTCCTTTTTAGCTTGCAAATCTCCTGTTACTTTTTTTTAATTCTTTACAAACTTTTCCACAGCTCTCTTTGTTGTATACAATAAGAATATTATTTTTTATCTTTCTACCCCCTACAAAATTTGCACTCCAGTCCTTCTATGAAGTCTTTTTCTCTGCCTGCCTCTATCCATGTCTCCAAAATTATTATTATGTCGAATTTCTCCAAAAAATCCCAAAAAACCTTTCATCTTCCTTCTTCCTGCAATGTTCAATATAACTCCTCTAATGGCTCCTTCGTCTTCCTCGAAAAAACCAAGTTTCTATGTGCGTCTTTTCCACATTCCACACAAATTCGTAATTATCTATTCTCCATCGCATGTAGCTTGCACTGACCTCTTGTCCCCTATCCCTAGCCTCTCTGATCTGACTGTTGATTCAATCCTCAATTTGCTTTTCCCCTTATGTAAAATCATCTACCACCTTGATCCTGGTTCCCCTCAATTTATACTTATTAGCCATAAGGTTCCTCTTGTTGTCCCACGTCTTAAGTTTCTCCTACAATGTCCTTCTTTTTTGTACTAGCATTCTTACTCCTGTGACATCTTCGATCGTGCTGCTGATTTCTTTGTCCAGGAGGTTTCCTCGAGGCATGAAGCCTCTAACAATGACACAGTTCTTCCTTTTCCTCCTTTCTTCCTTTTCTCAAATCAGCTCCCCATCTCGAAGAAAATCGGGCTTTTGTTTATCCCCAACCTCATAAGTCTTTCTTCTATTTGAAATATCCCCACTCTGTTCACCCTGATTATGCCTCTTCTCTTGCTCCACTTGTGCGGATATATCTCGTGTTTTCCTCTGATTCACACTTTTTCCTTCACTATTATCCTCACTCTTTTTTCTTTCATCACTCAGCACTGACTTCTCGTTTTCCCATTCCATCCGCCTACCGTCCGCACTCTCCACTCTCCTTGTTAGCCTTTCTGAAACTTCTGCCAATTCCCTCAATTCCCGTTCTGCGATTTGGATTTCTTGTTCCGTCTGTATAAGCTCTATACCCACTCTTGTCTTGTCCTCCAAATTCTCATGTCTCTTCTTTATATCCTCCAGTTCCGGTTTGATCTTTTTTCCGCCAGCTCGCCATTTTCCTTTCTATCATGGTTTCTAAATACGACTCATTCTCATCTTCACTTTCTCTTTCTTCCGTCCTCTTTTTCTCACAGCTCTCCTTCACAATTTCTTCTCCTCCTGTATCGTTTAATCCAATGCCCTCCTTGTTTTGTGTAATTCTCCCTTCCGTCGGTAGACCCATCTTTTATTATTATCCGCAACCGGTGAGCGAGTTAACGTGTCTCTTTTTTGGAAAGGGTCTTCCTCATTTGAATTTTCCTCTGTCGTTGGTTCTGTCCGCTTTTGCTTTTCTAAGATCTCCTCCATGATCTTTGCACTTTTCTTGTTCCCCCTCTTGCTTAATAACTCCTTTTTCGGTCGACCCCTTGACCTCTTTTTATCCCCTTGATCTGGATCTTGTTCCTCTTGGTCGGGTCCTGCATTTTCATTTTCTTTTTCCCACGATTTTGTATCGCCGTTGTTCATGTTGGACAGTGTTACGCCTAATGTAACGTTTTACGGTCCTGACATTCGCGATTCAAATCTTTCCCGCGGTAAAACGTCAATTTTGTGATACACTGACTGCACACTGCTGAACCCTACTGGGGCCCCTAGGCACTTGCTTTTTTTCCAAGACAATTTTCTTCCTAACCTCTACCACACACTGAATGCCCAAATGCTTCCAAAGACTTTTCAAGGTTTGCATTAGATCCCCTTTTGAGATAACACTCACAATCACACTTTCCCTTACTGCCTATCAGCAATTTCGATAACTGGTCCGGTCCGATCTCACTTTTCTGTTTTTTTTTGCGTAAACTTCACTCCGTCTGTCCCGTCACGTGCACCCTGGTACTAGGGATGTTCCATTCCGATTAGATTCTTCAAAAAATCGATTCTCTTGAAAAAAATCAATTTTTTACCCGATTCTTTGCTGTTCGATTCTTAAGTGAATTGATTCTTTGCTCTAAGAATCGAAGAGTCGATTTTTTTCAAAAATTATAATTTAGGTTTTTTGCCTAACAGCTCGCACTGTCTGTATCTTTGTGATATCTAAGTTATGTTAGTTGCATTTGTTAGCATTCTGTATAATCTAAAGACGTGGGATCCACGTGGGTTTCCGCGCGTAAACCGAAAAGCAAAAAACGAACAGCCAATTAATTAAGAGCTAATTTTAATTAATTAACTGTCCATTACGGAACACCTATAAGATGAAAGGAAAGCCAAAGGTTTTCTGTAATTGGCTGTTTATTTTGTGCTTTGTGACCATCGACATATAGAAATGGACCGACAGCGCTGTAGGGAGAACGAAAATGGGCTCTAGAAAGAGAAAAAAGATATGAGATGTAGACTTGTCTCTTTCTAGATAAAGCTGATTGGTCGATAGCATTTTCGTTGGGTGAAGTTTGAAGAAGCACAGGGCCGTGTTTTGTATCGCGAATGCCCCAAAAAAGTGACGTTTTTTGTATCTTTTAGAATTTATTTAATTATTTTTTAGTGTAAAAAGATATTAAAAGTGGCGGTAGTCTGTCCAAATTGTCGGCGTTATAAAGCCTTTGAGGTTCATTTTTAATAGTTTTGAAATATAAGGTTAGAAAAGTGGAAATCACGACAACTTCGTATTAAAAAAAATTAATAAGATTTGAAAAGTTTTCAAATTTTAGGTTAGGATGAAACTGGTATTTTACTTCAAATTAAGTAAATTTTTTTATTTTATTTTATTAAGGAACGCTTAAGCAGAGAATTATTACTTGTAAAAGGTCCG
>JAAAKG020137542.1:2590-12876 GCA_010014905.2 Druon quercuslanigerum
AGTTAAATCGCAAATCCGAAAAATATTTACAAATAAATCCTGATTGAAAATCTACTCTTTTCTTAAAATATAAGTTTCGGGTGGAAGATTTATAATTTCACTACAAATTCATCGTTTTCGCTAAAAATCCGCCAAATACAAATTTCTAATTAAAATTTTGAATCTTTAATCAGAAAAATATAATTTTTAACAAACGAGTAAAAATTCCAGCAAGATAGATTTCCTAACCATAAAGAAAAAGAATTTCAACCAAATTGTTGAATTTTCAAAGTAAGGATGCCAAAAATCAAGTTAAATTTTTTTTTTTAAATTAACTCTTTTTTATTCGAACAAAATAATATAAATATTATAAATGACATTATAGATAAACTTCGTATTTTTTGATGAAAAAGTAATCTTTTTTGTTAAAAATTCGTCTTTTTGAGTTAAAAAATAAACAAAAATTGAATTTTAATCAAATTAGTTAAATCGCAAATCCGAAAAATATTTACAAATAAATCCTGATTGAAAATCTACTCTTTTCTTAAAATATAAGTTTTGGGTGGAAGATTTATAATTTCACTACAAATTCATCGTTTTCGCTAAAAATCCGCCAAATACAAATTTCTAATTTAAATTTTGAATCTTTAATCAGAAAAATATAATTTCTAACAAACGAGTAAAAATTTTAGAAAGATAGATTTCCTAACCAATAAAGAAAAATAATTTCAACCCAATTGTTGAATTTTCAAACTAAGGACGCCAAAAGTCAAGTTAAACATTTTTCAAAATTAAACTCTTCTTTTATTCGAACAAAATAAAATAAATATTATAAATGCAATTATAGATAAAATTCGTATTTTTTTATGAAAAATTAATCTTTTTGGTTGAAAATTCGTCTTTTTGAGTTAAAAATTTAAACAAAGAGCGAAATTAAAAAAAAAAACAGTTGAATCGCACATTAGAAAAATAAGTTGATTTAATAATTATGTTCTTATTTTAAAAGATAATTTTCAGAGAGACGCATTTTTTATTAAAATTATGAATCTTCAATAAGAAAAAATATAATTTTTAACAAAAGAGTAAAAATTCCAGCCAAATACATGAATTTTTAATTAAAATTTCTAATCTCTAATCAGAAAAATATAATTTTTAACAAACGAGTAAAAATTTCAGCAAGATAGATTTTCTAACCAAGAAAGAAAAAGAATTTCAACCAAATTGTTGAATTTTCAAACTAAGGATGCCAAAAGTCAAGTTCAACATTTTTAAAACTAAACTCTTTTTTTATTCGTACAAAATAAAATTAATATTTTAAAAGAAAGAATAGATAAAATTTGTATTTTTTGATGAAAAATTAATCTTTTTGGTTAAAAATTCATCTTTTTGAGTTAAAAAATAAACAAAAATAGAATTTTAACTAAATTATTTAAATCGAAAATCCGAACAATATTTACAAATACATCCAGATTGAAATTCTACTCTTTTGTTAAAATATAATTTTTTGGGTCGAAGATTTATAATTTCAGTTAAAATTCACCAATTTCGTTGAAAATCCGTAAAAAAAAATTCAGTCAAAGACATGAGTTTTTAATTAAAATTTTTAATATTTAATCAAAAAAATATAATTTTCAATAAAAGAGTAAAAATTCAATAAACCAATAAAGAAAAATAATTTCAAACAAATTGTTGAATTTTTAAACCAAGGATGCCAAAAGTCAAGTGAAACATTTTTTTCAAATTACACTCTTTTTTTATTCGAATAAAATAAAATAAATAATATAAATGAAATTATAGATAAAATTCGTATTTTTTGATCAAAAATTAATCTTTTTGGTTGAAAATTCATCTTTTGGTTGAAGATTAACTTGATTTTAATTTAATTTTTTTTTAATTTCAATCCAAATGCTTTTTTGAATTTTAAATTTTTATTTTTTGGGGGGGATTTCACCTTTATGATTCCAAATCCAGTTTTTGAAAATTCGTACTTTTGAGTAAGAAATAATATTCTCGGTTAAAAATTCTTGTTTTTGTTGACAATTAACATTTCATTAAAAATTCGTATTTTTTGGTTAAAAATTCTACAGTTTTTTCGTCTCCTGTGGTTAAATTAAATTGTTTTTCATTATATACAAAAATGTATTTTACTTAAAAATTCTTCGTTTTTTGACTTAAATATTAATGTTTATATTAATGTTTATATATTATATCGTGTTTTGTTAGTAAATTAATCCAATTCAAATCCAATTCAGTTCAAAAATTAATTTTTTTTTTCTTATTTAACAAATTTGTTTTTAAAGTTGAACTACTCTCGCAAATATTGACAAGATTTCTATCTTTTTTAAAAATAAAACTTTTTGATTGAGCATTTTTGAACTTTGTTGAAAATTCATCTTTTTTAGCAATAAATTTAAATTTTTCATTGAAAAATTTAACTTTTCAGTTAAGAATTCTTAAATCTCATTGATTATTGATTTTTTCAGTAAAAAATTCATTTTTTTCGGATAAAAATTAAACAAATAAATTTTCAAGTTGCACTATTCTCCTAAAAATTAAAAAATTCTTTCTTTCTCAAAATTTAAAAAAATTTTCTTAGAGAATTTTTGAATTTTATTAAAAATTCGTTTCGTTTGTTGTTAAGTTAAGATTGCATTTTTGGGTTAAAAATTCTACAATTTTTCGTCTCCTATGGTATAATAAAATTGTTTTTCATTAAAAATGAAAATTTGTTTTACTTAAAAATTCTTCGTTTTTTGACTTAAATATTAATGTTTATATTGATATAATGTTTATATATTATATCGTTTTTTTTGTTAGTAAATTAATCTTTTTGTTTAAAAATTAATGTTTTTTTCTTATTTAAAAAATTTGTTTTTAAAGTTGAACTACTCTCGCAAATATTGAAAAGATTTCTATCTTTTTTAATAATTAAACTTTTTGGTTGAGAATTTTTGAACTTTGTTGAAAATTCATCTTTTTTAGCAATAAATTCAAATTTTTCATTGAAAAATTTAACTTTTCAGTTGAGAATTCTGAAATTTGATTGATTATTGATTTTTTCAGTAAAAAATTCATTATTTTCGGATAAAAATTGAACAAATAAATTTTAAAGTTGAATTATTCTCCTTAAAATTAAAAATTTTTTTTTCTCAAAACTTAAAAATTTTTTCGTAGAGAATTTTTGAATTTTATTAAAAATTCGTTTCTTCTGTTATTAAGTTAAGATTGTATTTTTAGTTTAAAAATTCTCCAATTTTTTTGTCTCCTATGGTTAAATTAAAATTCTTTTTATTTAAAACGAAAAGTTGTTTTAATTAAAAACTCAGCCAACTGAGTAAAAATTCTTCGTTTTTAGACTTAAATATTAATGTTTGTATCCGTAAATTGAACTACTCCGTTTTTGATTGAAAATTTATCTTTTTAATATAAAAATTTAATGAAACTGTTTTTTAAATTAAAAAAAATGATTTGGTTCAAAACTCAAGTAATTTATGAAAAATTCTGTTTTCTTTTAGTTGAAATTTTTTTTTAAACTGTAAATTTAACAAGTTCGTTTTTATTTGAACCTTAAATTATTTGGCTGTAAAATTATCTTTTCTGGATCAAAAACTATTTGTTGAAAATGAACGTATTTTTTCGAAAATTTGTATTTTTTTGAAAAAAAATTAACTTTGTTGGATAAATATTAATCTCTTTTGTTAAAATTTTCCTCCGGATAGAAATAATTACTTAGGTTGTAAATTGAACTATTCGAATGAAAATTAGTTTTCAAAAATAAAAAATTGAACTATTCCAAAGTTTCGCTAAAACTTGATTTTTTACTTAAAAATTCAAGGTTTTCCAAAAAAATTTATTTTTATCCTAGAAAGTTATAAAGCTTCCAGAAGTTGGAGTCTAAACTAGATAAATCCTGGAACAGTTTTATAAATAAAGATAAAAATATCCAGATATATGAAATAAAATATAAATAAAAAATGCAATAAAATATTCAATATATGAAAATTTTCATTTTTCTCCCATCCTGAAATTAAAAATTTGCTAAAACATCTTCCAGAAAAAAAACAAGCAGAACTAAGCAAATCCAGAGAATCTAGGGAAGTTTGGCCAGGGGAGCGGAAAACTGCAGAAAACCGAAAAATCTATAGAAATCTTATTTTTTTCGTTTGGGATTCACAGTGTGATCAATTTCACGTATTAAGTAGGACCCCTTACTTAGGTTTGATGTTATTTAAAGTAATGGTTTTCGGATGAGTGACTTAATCTTGAGAGTTGATTATCTGGTAGAGTAGAAAGGTAGGCCGTTCCCAAAGGACAATTCCAATTCGTTCAATTCAGAAAATAGATAAAACGCCTCTCCAATCTACTTTTTGGGCCATTGAATGCCAATCTTATTTAGGAAAAGGGATGCAGAAGGGTGCTAGAAGTGGCATTGCGATACCTTGGTAACTTGGATGTCTACCAAGAGACTGGACATTTCATTCTGTTATTCCTAAGCTATCGTTTGCAAAATTTCAGAACGATTCTTTCTGCAGTTTAAAGTCGGGCGGAAAAAAATTTTCTTACCGAATTTTTTGTTTAAATTTATTTTGCGATTATTCTTTGTGATTTATAATTTTCATTTAGAATAAGTTGAATTTTGAGTTAAAAATATTACTGTTAGCAAAAAAACTAACTTTCAACAACAACAAAAACTAACTTAAAAAAATAGCTACATTTTCAAACACAGTGATAAATCTTTAAATTAAAATTGTAAATATTTGTTTGAAATAGTTGAATTTTTAACCAAAAATATAAATTTTTAAATGAAATGATGAATCTTCAAATAGAATAATTGGTTTTTTGTAGAAAATGAATTTTTTTGTTTAAAAATTCATCTTTTTAGGTTAAAACTTTCACAACTAGGTTTTAAAGTTAAAATATTCCCTTAAAAATTAAAAAATTCTTTTTTTCTTAAAAATTAAACTTGTTGGTTAAGAAGTTTTGAATTTTATTGAAAATTCATGTTTTTGTTAAAAATATAACAAGTAGGTTTTAAAGTTGAACTATTCACTTAAAACTGAAAAAATTCTTTCTTTCTTAAAAATTACATTTTTTGGTTGAGAATTTTTAAATTGTATTAAAAATTCGTTTTTTCCATTAGTAAATCCATCTTTTTGTTTAAAAATTTATGTTTTTTTACTTTAAAAATTTGTTTTTAAAGTAAATATCAAAAAGATTTATATCTTTTTTAAAAAGTAAACTTTCTGGTTAAGAATTTTCGAACTTTGTTAAAAATTAATCTTTTTTAGTAGTAAATTCAATTTTTTCAGTTAAAAATTTGACTTTTTAGTTTGGAATTCTGAAATTTTGTTGATAAATGATTTTTTTCAGTAAAAATTCATTTTTTCTAGGATAAAAAATTCATTTTTTTAGGATAAAAATTGAACAAATAAGTTAAACAAATAGTTGAAAAATTAAAAAAAATCTTTCTTTTTCAAAAATTAAAATTTTTTTGGTAGAGAATTTGTGAATTTTATTAAAAATTCGTTTTTTTATTACTAAGTTAATCTTTTTGTTTGAAAATTAATATTTTTGTTAAAAATTAAACAAGTAGATTTTAAAGTTAAACTACACTCGTAAATATTAAAAAATTTCGTTATTTCTTCAAAATTAATTTTTTGGTTAAGAATTTTGAAATTGGATTAAAAGTTCGTCTCTATAATTAAAAGTTAATTTTTTGGTTAAAAAATTATTCTTTTTAAGTTGAGAATTCAACTTTTAGGTTGATAAGTTTTGAAATTGTTTAAAAATTCATCTTTACAGGTTAAAACTTAAAAACTAGGTTTTAAAGTTAAACTATTCCCTTAAAATTAAACTTTTTGATTAAGAATTTTGGAATTTTATTAAAAGTTCTTCTTTTTTGTTGTAAGTTAATTTCTTCTTTTGAATTATTGTTTTTAAGTTTTAAACTCACTTTTTTTAGCTAAAAATTTAAGTCTTTAGTTGAGAATTCTGAAATTTTATTGATATTTCATTTTTTTCAGTGAAAAATTCATTTTTTAGGATAAAAATTGAACAAATAAGTTTTAAAGTTAAACGATTCTCTTAGAAATGAAAAAAAATATTTTTTTTTCTCAAAAATTAACATTTTTGGGTATACAATTTTTGACTTTTATTAAAAATGTATGCAGTTGTTAAAACTTAAACACTAGGATTTAAAGTTAATCTATTCCTTTAAAAATGAGCAAAATTCTTTCTTTCTTAAAAATTAAACTCTTTTGTTGAAAATTTTAATAAAAATTCGCCTTTTTTAGTAGTAAATTAATCCTCACAAATTACATTTTTTTGTTGAAATTTTTATTTCCTCCCGATGTTAAAAAATTTTTCTTTATCATTTAAAAATTCAATTTTTCGGTTTAGTTTTTTTGAGTAGTAAATTAAATTTTTTTAGTTTAAAATTTAACTTGTTAGTTGAGAATTCTTGAGTTTTATCGGTTATTCGTTTTTTTTCAGTAGAAAATTAATAATTTTTTTTTATTCAATTTTTACAGGTTTAAAATTAAACAAATAGGTTTCCACGTTGAACTATTCTCCTAAAAAAGAAAAAATTCTTTCATTCTTAAAAATTGCATTTTTTGGTTGAAAATTTTTAAATTGTATTAAAAATTTGTTTTTTTTTGTTAGTAAATTAATCTTTTCGTTTCGAAATTCATGTTTTTTTTTAATTTAAAAATTTGGTTTTAAAGTTGTACTACTCTCGTAAATATCGAAAAGATTTCTATCTTTTTAAAAAACTGAACTTTTTGGTTGAGAATTTTTGAACTTTATTGAAAATTCATCTTTTTTAGCAATAAATTCGACTTTTTCAGTTAAAAATTTCACTTTTTAGTTGAGAATTATGAAACTTGATTGATAATTGATTTTTTCAGTAAAAAATTAATTTTTTTAGGATAAAAATTGAACAAATAAGTTTTAAAGCTGAACTATTCTCCTAAAAATTTAAAAAAATTTTTGGTATAGATTTTTTGAATGTTATTAAAAATTAGTTTCCTTTGTTATTAAGTTAATCTTCTTGTTTAAAAATTCGTCTTTTCGTTAAAAATTGAACAAGTAGGTTTTAATCTTTTAGGTTAAAAATTCAACATTTTTAAAAGAGGATTCTTGAAATTTTAGTTTAAAATTTTACTTTTTACTTGTTTTTCGGTAAAAAATTAATTTTTCTGTTTAAAACTTCATCCTTTTATGTCAAAAATTTAATAACTAGGTATTAAAGTTTAACTTTTCTCTTAAAAATTAAAAAAAATTCTTTCCATCTTAAAAATTAAACTTTTATGGTATTAAATTAATCTTTTAGTTTAAAATTAATCTTTTAAGTTTAAAATAAACTTTTTGAATGAGAAATCTTGAATCTCATGAAAAATTCCTCTTTTATGGTAGAAAATTAATCTCTTTCTTTAAAAATTTAACAAATAAGTTTTAAAGTTGAACTATTCTCTTAAAAATTAAAAAAACTCTTTCTTTCTTACAAATAAAACTTTTTGTTTAAGAATTTTAATAAAAAGTCGTCTTTTTCGGTGGTAAATTAATCTTTTTCTTCGAAAATTAATCTTCTAAGTGGAAAATTCAACTTTTTGAATGAGAATTATTGAATTTTATTGAAAATTTGTGTTTTTAAAAATAAAAAATTGATCTTTTTCTTATTTAAAAATTCAATTTTTTGTTTCAGAATTTATTAACTTCGTTAAAAATTTATGTCGTTTCGCACTAAATTAAACTTTGTTAGTTAAAAATTTAAGTTTTTAGTTCGGAATTCTTGAATTTTATTGATAATTCGTTTTTTTGTGAAAAATAATTCTTTTTTAAAAAATTAAACTGTTTAGTTAAGACTTTTGGAATATTATTAAAAAAAATTTTTTTGTGGTAAATTAATCTTTTAGTTTAAAATTAACCTTTTAAGTTTAAAATGCAACTTTTTGAATGAGAACTCTTGAATTTTATAAAAAATTCGTTTTTTGTTGTTGTTATGTTAATCTTTTTGTTTACAAATTTAACAAATAAGTTTTAAAGTTGAACTGTTCTCTTAAAAATTAAAAAAATTATTTATTTCTCAAAAATTAAAGAAATTATTTCTTTCTCAAAAATTAGAGAAATTTCTTCTTTCTTAAAAATTCAACTTTTTGGTTAACAATTTTAAATTTTAATAAATATTCATGTTTTTTTTTAAATGTAAAAGTAAGTTTTAAAGTTGAACCAGTCTCTAAAATATTTAATTAATTGTTTCTTTCTTAAAAATTAAACTGTTTGGTTGAGAATTTTAATAAAAATTCGTCTTTTTGAATGTTACTGAAAATTCGCGTTTTTTTAACTAAAACATTAATCTGTTTTTTAGTTGAAAATTCAAATTTTTGGAACTCCAGGAATATGATTAGTCAAAACTGGTTTAAAAAGATAAGTTGTACCATATCAAAATCCTAGTTAACTTTATTGATAATTCGTTTTTTCCGTAGAAAATTAATAATTTATTTTTTTATTTTTTCAGGTTGAAAATTAAACAAATATGTTTTAAACTTGAATTATTCTCTTAAAAATGAAAAAACTTTTTGCTTGAGATCTTTTGAGTTTTATTAAAAATTTGTTTTTTTTTGTTATTAAGTTAATCTATTTGTTAATAAGTTAATGTTTCTGTTAACATTTTTTTTTTGTTAAAAATGTAAAAAGTAGGTTTTAAAGTTAAACTACTCTCGGAAATATTAAAAAATTTCGTTTTTTGCTGAAAATTAAACTTTTTGGTTCAGAATTTTGAAATTTTAATAAAAGTTCGTCTTTTTGCAGTAAGTTAATTTTTTTGTTTAAAAATAATTCTTATTAAATTGAGAATTTAACTTTTTGGTAGAAAAATGTTCAATTTGTTTAAAAATTTATCTTTTCAGGTTAAAAATTTAACAAATAACTTTTAAAGTTAAACTGTTCTCTTAAAAATTAAAGAAATTTTTTCTTTCTTAAAAATTAAACTTTTTGGTTGAGAATTTTTAAACTTTGTTGAACATTCATATTTTTTAGCAGTAAATTAAACTTTTTTAGTTAAAAATTGAACTTTTTAGTTAAGAATTCTAATATTTGATTGATAATTCATTTTTTCAGTAAAAAATTCATTTTTTCAGATTGAAAATTTAATTAATAAGTTCTGAAGGTAAACTATTCTCTTAAAAATTAAAAAGTTCTTTCTTTCTCAAAAGATAAAATTTTTGGCTTGAGAATTTTTGAATTTTATTAAAAAATGTTTTTCTTTATAATGTTAATCTTTTTTTAAAAATTCATGCTTGTTAAAAATTGAACAAGTAAATTTTAAAATTCAACTATTCTCGTAAATATAAAAAAAATTGGTTTATTCTTAAAAATTAAAATTTTTGATTAAGAATTTGCAAATCTTATCAAAAGTTTGTCTTTTTTGTAGTAAGTTAATCTTTTTGTTTAAAAATTAATCTTTTTAAGTTCAGAATTCCACTTTTTCGTTAAAACTTTTTCTGGTAAAAAATTTCACAAATGAATTTTACAGATAATTTTAAAAAAATTCTTTCTTTCCTAAAAATTAAACGTTTTGGTTGCAGATTTTTGAATTTTTTTAAAAATTAATTTTTTTGTAGATAATTATTCTCTTTCTTCAAAAATTAATCTTTTTAAGTTGACAACTCTTGTCTTCAAAAATATGATTATTGAAAACTGGTTTAAAAAAATAAATTATACCACATCAAAATCCTGATTTAAAAAATGTTACATTACCTAAAGAGACTAAAAATTAATTTTTTTTTCAATTTTCCAAATTAAATAAAAAAACAGCAAACTCACAAATTATGTTACAAGTTTTTTAACATTTTTACCCCCTCCCCATTTAAGATAGCTTGGAACCTTTATCTCCCCCTCCCTGCCCGCATTCTATTTATTTCTCACAGGCTTAACCATATTTTCCATTTCCTCGAGTTTCCGCTTAAATGGAAACTGACGTAATAGAACCCAATAAGAAAATCCAATTAGTTTTAATTGAGAGTTGATTCTTTTTAATTGCAAAGTCTGCTTTTATATTTTTTAGTCAGGAAATCATCTTTATTATATTATTAATCTTATGGTTGTCGAACAGTTAAATTTATTATATAATTTTATGTTAATTTTATGTGCTTACTGGTAAAAAATTAATATTTTTTTAATACTGATTTTTATTTATAAATTTAGAAAAAAATTATCTCAAGCTCCGCTGGGATCCGAACCCAGGTCTTTCAGATTGCCGGTCTGATGCTATTATCCATTAAGCTACTGAGAGACGAGATTAATTT
>JAAAKG020137543.1:0-12876 GCA_010014905.2 Druon quercuslanigerum
AGTATTTACCACTTCTTTTATTCTCTGTACTTCTATAAAAGAATTTTTGATAGGAGCAGGGGTAAGAGTAAGAGTGAACGGAAGTAAAATATGAGTTCGTGTACTGTACTTGTGCATAGGAAAGTAAACAGCCTCAAATTTGCCCGAAATATATTTTTTTAAATAATGCCACACGACATCGGAACGTGCAAGCCTATGTAAATATTTCGCTTAGGAATTTGCAAGTTACTCTGAAGCGTATATTTTATCTGTTTCGCCCGCTTTTGAATGCATTTAGTAAATATAAATTAATTGTATATACTGAATGTTTGAAGAGGCGAATATATTTTTACCAACTTTCGTCTACATTTTTCAGTACGTCATAGTAAGGAAAACAGTGCATTGAATAATTAGACTTTTAACGCATCTTAAAATTTGTTACCCCCCCCCCCCATTGCTCATTCTCCTACGGGCCAACTGCCACAAAGTAAGCGTTGTAAAGTAAATGATTTCATAGCGTAAAAGATTAGCAATTGGATATGTGATACGTATGTTGTAATATTTGAGGCGATTGTGTAGATTTCTAAAACTTTACGGTCAGTTCGCTGTTTTATAGTCTAACGACCATCCTAAAAAGGGAATTAAAAATAAAAAAATTACAGTCCTTGATGTTTTGATGTTTTATTTGGAGAGTTCTATACACAAACGCAGGGAAATATAAAGACAGAGCGCAAAACGCGAGATCTGACAGATATCCATATTCCGCGCGGTGAATATTTTCAAATCAACGAACGGAGTGAAGAATTGTACTTTCACACATAAAATACTCTAAAATTCTTTTTTATAGAGCGTTTGTTGCCTAATGGACATTCTGCAATTTCTTGTTGAGTCATTTCTTCAACCACGCCGCTGCAAATGTTAATTTTCGCCCGTTTTCCGAGCGCATAGTAAAAAGGCGCGTTAGAGGCAGTATATATTCCACGCAAAATCATCTGTCCGCTCAATCTTTCTAATATTGCATAGATGTCACCATTTGTCGTTGATAATACAATTTGTTCTTCGACCGGAATAGGCTCAAGGGAAATATTTTTTACTCTTAATCGAACTAATTTATCAGGAGAAAAAACGTATTTTCGAAGTTCGAATATCCGGTGCAGATTGTTGTTGGGAACAAGTCGAATACATCTAAGTTCTTCCGGGCTCATGTCAAGTCTCGTAGAAAAAATATCCCTCGCAGGACGAGACCTGGACCTGCTACGATTAGAAGACTCGGCAGGAGGAGAACAATTAGCAGCAGATTTAAGTCTGGCAAGAGGAGGGGTTTCTTCTGGACGAGGACCACTAGGAATAGGCTCGCCATTAGGCAAACAGTCGAATTCTGAACTTAATTCTGAAACAAGAAATAGACAGGATAAATCCCGTGAGTTATTGGATTACTAAACGTATAATGTATGAAAATTGTACAAAATTGGATGCTATTTATAATACTGTGTTTTATCTGTGGTTATTTGCACGAAAAAGATTATTTGCAAAATTTGGAGTATAATTCAAGAAATTCATATTTATATACATTTTAATAATTAGAAATAACAGTCCACGCAGCGAGAATTAAACACGCAACCATCGAACTAGGAAGCTAAAGCTCGGCATATTCTTTCAGAAAATGAGCTGAAATTTATAAAATTAGGTAGTGTCTAAATGTTTGGACGCAACCCACGCCACCTCTCCTTTTTGGCTTCCCATTTCGCTATTAAATCGTGAACCGAAATTCTAATAATAAATCTGGCGGTCTCCTTTCTATGCAACTAAGCGGAAAAAAAGACATCAGGAAACAATTATATTATAAATTTGTTTCCAGAAATATCATACTTCTTGAAATTTATTTGAAAAGAATAAACATATTGTGCAAAAAAAATACACGGTAAAGTCTCCGTAAATGTATAATTACTATAAATTCAGCAAACTATGCAGAAAATTCAATAGGCTTAAAAGAAAAGCTATCATACGCCTATTTTAACTAAAAATTGACTAACTTTAGCAGACACGTTTTTCTTCGTGCGGGCAGATGAAATCATAACATTTTTTTGTAGATATAAAAAAATTTCTGAAAATTATAGATAGATTATATTACCATATTTACCAATATAAATTAATATAACGGCCAAAGATAAGACCCGAGTATAGAGGATCCGCATATTTTCTAATTTGAGGAAAAACTGAGTAATATTATTCAATAATTGATGAAGATTTTTCTCAACGATGTAACGAATGATTGTTTTAATGACTCATTGGGTTATATCATCGGTTTTTTATACAATCTATTTCTTATCTCTTGAATTAAAGGTGTTATACCTGTACCTCTGACATACTTAAATTTGATAAGAGTCAAAAAGATAAGCATCTTAAAATTAAATGACGCTAGCCGGAGTGGGACTCAGTTTATGTAATATTTTACGTTTAAGGAAAGCTGATTTTTATAAGAAAAAAATTATATAATATCTACTATAACGATCTTTTACAAAAATTTGTAAATTAGGAAAAGAAAGCCGGTGGGGCGTTTTTTAAGTTAGAACTTTCAAAAAACGTTTTTTAAGAAGCACCCACCTACGCAGAAAAAATAAGTTTTTTAAAGTTAATGAACGAATTAAAGAGTAGCGGACATAATATTACAAATATTTATTTGATGAAAAATATCATCTAGCTTCGGTGTAAATCGAACAACACGTAGCCTGATTTTCTCTTATGAATATTTGTAATATTTTATTAGTACAAAAAACTTGTTACATTTATTAGATCGAGTATTGAGGTCCGGCAAATTTTTCCTTATTTAAAGTGTCTGGTACAACTCCTTAAAAGTTAGGCAGTTTTTAGGATAACCCTACACGACGACAACTCTCGCTAGGTGACTGTTGGCCATCTGCGTGAAAGTGAGGACCTGTGTATCCAGGGCCTTCTGCTGTTTCAACTCGCTGCTTAGGGGAATTTCTCTGGACCCCTTTTTCCTCTTGTCCACAGCATGGGACTGAGAAGTCGCTCCAGATATAGATCCCGCAAAAAATGTAGTGTCTGTATACAAGACGTAAATTATATTAAAAAATTAACAGTAGATAAAAAAACTATCATCTTAGTTATCAAAAACCTCTCTTCCTGGGTACCGCTGAACCTACCGGTCTTATTTGGGGGAGAGTAGGGTTACCTTTCGCGTGAGCCAATTGTGTTTAAGAGGCCGCACGAAAGGAAAGCCAAGATCATGCATAGCTGTCCAGGGGATGGCTGTGATTTTGATGCCTAAGCTCTGCTCCATGATTTTCCCGGTTATTAAGGTGATTATAATTCAGCACTGCAAAAAGGAGAGGATTCCTCTGTTGTTCGGTAGTGCTGCAAACTCCCACCTTACAATGTGGCAGCGCAGCAACATCAATGATAGAGGAAGAGGTTTAATTAAATACTTAGCGAGCTCTGAGCTACAGACTCTGAATTGAGGTGATACTCTCACATTCCGGATTAAAAACAGTAGTAGGCTTCAGCTAACATTACTAAAATCGTTTCAAATATCAGAAAACCTAGAAATACACTTTGGGTCTCATGTAAAGACGAACTCAGAGGGAGGTTTGTGGAGTTTCCCCACAAACTATAGTAACATTGAAGAGTTAGAGCACGCCGCAGTGTTTTTGAGAAGGTCTCTTACTATATCATCTGAAAAAAATTGCCTTACAAGCACAATTAAGTCTATAAAAGGGGAAGATTGGTGGAATAACCACCTTGTGAAACTCCGTAAAAAGACACGAGCGTTGTGAAACAGAGCAAATAAAACTAGATTGCCTTCAGACCGGGACATCAATAAACAACGCAGTATGAGCAGAATAAAAATATATGAACGTACACAAGGAAGACAGCTGTTTCATCATTGCTGAAACAGCGAGGCTTCGCAAGATGCTTGCCAAAAATGCGGAAGCTTGTCTCCGGCTAATAAGGCTCGAAAATGGTTAGTTAATCGAAGATGAAGAAGCAAAGCTAAACCACTTGATGAAAGTTCACTTCCCGGGTTTTCAGTGTATTCGAATCGACGACGAGGAGGAAGGCTAGGCTAAGAGTTAGAGAGGGCCAACTGACATTTTGCCACCAAGGTTGTAGACAGAAAAAGGGCTAATTGACCGCTGGGTCCTTCTCTCTGCTTAAATCACCAGGAGCGGATGGCATCTATCCAGAATTTTTACAAAAAGGCATGGATTTCGTCATTTCTTCGGTGACGAAATTATTTAGGGCAAGCATTGCTCTAAAACATTGTCTTTCTTAATAGCGCTTTCATTAAAATTTTGAGCTTCGGTACCTGTAGAGCCGGTTAAAAAAAGTTATTTGAAAACCTAGGAATGTGACACAACAATTGCAAATCGCCTGTGTGCAGCTCTCACTTTGCTCTTTGGTAATGCATCATACTATATGCTGAAGGCGTTGGAGAAGGTGGTCGAAATATAAATCAGGGTTGAGGTACTTTTGACCTCCCCTTCGCACGGAGGAGAGTATGCTTTTCAGACAGGCTGCTTAGTACAAAATGGCACTTCATGCTCCTTTTTTACACGCGACGGGCCACCTTGTAACAGAAAGTAAATAGACTTGGGGGACTAGGCTCTCGAGGACCTGAGCACACTGCTGATTAGAGATGTGGCTAGATAAAATAACAAAACCCTTCAACTTTACCCATGCTTTCCATGTCTGCTTTTCAAGCAGCGAAATCTGGCTCCTCTAAGGGGAAATCTGGCGTGGAGTGTAATGCGAATCGTGCTAGGTTTCATATTATTTGGCAATTAAGTACCGGAGACGAGAATATAAAGTAGGGCCTTGAGAAAGTGTGTACAGGGTGATTAATTTTGTTTTGTTTTTCTGATTCTGACGTGAACCTGGTCGGGTAAACTGACAAACACCATACTTGGCGTTTCACGCTTGTGCAGGTCATTTCGCTACTCACGTCAATTTTTTCAGGGCCTGTACAATTTTTCTTAGGTCCTACTTGTTTAAATTATAATAACAATAAACAAAAACTAATTTTTATAATATCAATGCTAAGTTTTTTAGCTACTAGTACTTTATTGTTAAAAGATAGTCAGAGCTTTTTCCCTTTAAAAATTGATGAAAGAAAAACGCAAATGACATGCCATAAGTGCAGCATCCCCGCTCCGAAGACCATAGATAAGTGCTATGTACTTTTTATGCTCAATTACCTGTGGAACTCGAATAATTGTTATTTAACCTAAATTTTATTTTTTACAGCGATAATTAATTATGTAATAATTTGCATGTACGTACGCTTCAACAATAAAAACAGTTTTTCTATAAAAAAAAACTTTTTTATGTACTTCGTTATAAAACCTAAAACTTTAAAGTTGACTATCTTGACAACTTGCACTTTTCTAATAGAAATATTTTTTTGTTATGTGGCAGTATATAAGAGTTACAGATTTTCATAAATATGAATGGATCTTGAGTGTTCTACAACTTTTTTACTTTATGTACGTTGGTTATGAGTATATTTCGAACGAACAGGGATATCTGACAAATTAAGCATATGTGCATCTATCAAGGTAAGAGTGTGTAAGCGGAAGGGGCGGGAGAGGGGCATATAAATGTAGTCTCCAGTATTCGACTACTTTGTTTATTCTCTGTATTTTTTTATTAACATTTTTTATAGGAGAAGAGATATCTGAACAGTTAAGCAAATAGGCACCTAATAGTGTAAGATTGGGTGGGGGTTGGGTGGGAGTTATAGAATATAGAATATGCACCATAGCACTCTTCCGCGCGTAATTTCTTTCTACCCTATGAGAAAGACACAAACATGTTAATATTCCCTTTCCCAAAGATTATTCTCCTGCCTGCCACCAAACAATGTGAACAAAACTTTTGAGCTGAAGCTCACATAGTGTTAAATTAAACATGCTCGCTTAAAAGTGAAGGTCTATAATCCAAATTTTGTAAGTAAAATTTTACAAAGTAGGCATTGTAAAGTAAATGATTTAGCAGTGTAAAAAAAAAAAATAAAATTAGATATGGGATACGAATTTTGTAATATTTCAAGCGATTTAATAGATTTCTATTCTAAAATAATAGTAAAATCCCTGGTCACAACGAAATTCACTGTCAGTTCCTAGGTTTTACCGCTTTATAAAAATTTACGGAGAGTTCACTCTTCTAAAGTCTAACGACCATCATGAAAAGGGAATTAAGAATTACAAAATTACAGTTCTTGATGTTTTGGTGTTTAATTTGAAAAGTTCTATACATGAACGTAGGGAAACATAATGACCGAGGGCAAAACGCGAGATCTGATAGATATGCACATGCCGCAGGATGAATATTCTTAAATCGAATAACGGAGTGAAGAATTGTAGTTTCACACATGAAATACTCTAAAATTACTTTTTATAGGGCGCTTGTTGCCTAATGGACTTTCCGCAATTTCTTGTTGGGTCATTTCTTCAACCACGCCGCTGTGAATATTAATTTTTGCCCGTTTTCCAAGCGTATAATTAGCAGGCACCATAGGAAAAGTATATATTCCACGCAGAATCGTCTGTCTGCTCAATTTGTCCAATATTGCAAAGACGTCACCATCTGTCGTTGATAATACAATTTGTTCTTCGGCCGAAATAGGCTCAAGGCCAGTATTTTTTACTCTTAATCGAACTGGTTTATCAGGAGAAAAAACATATCTTCGAAATTGGAATATTCGCCCCTGATTGCTCTTGGGAACAAGTCGAATATATCTAAGTTCTTCCGGGTCAATTCCAAGTCTGGTAGAAAAAGGATCCCTGCCAGGAGGAGACCTGGATCTGGTACGAAGAGAAGACTCGGCAGGAAGAGGAGAATTAGCAGGAGATTGAGGCCTGGCAAGATGAGTTCCTCTTGGACGAGGACCGTAAGGAATAGGCTCGCCATTAGGCAAACAATCGAATTCTGAACTTAATTCTGAAAGAAGAAATAGACAGGATGGATCTCGTCTTTCACGATACTAAAGGGAATTCATGTTAGGAGATAAAGACAGGAGAGAGGACGTAATGTACGACGCCACATATTACCACATTACGTTTCTGGTATTTTTTAGTAAAAGTAAACGAGAAAAGACTCCTTGTTATTATATTCTATGACTTAAAATTGTGTATTTTCCTTTTAAATTAATTTTTTTTTTGAAATTGGTATAATAAATATATTTTTGTCTATATAAAAAAGCGGTAAACTTAAGTTCATTGTGTTGCTAACTTACATTAATTACACCTAACTCTTGGTTATAAATTGTTGACTATTTAGGGGAGATGGCCAATTTTATATTTTAGTTTCGGTTGAAAATTGTGTTTAATTAACTAATTTTTCAAAGCATTATTATACTTTTTTTCGCCGTTTCCGATACAAACCACTTACAAATATTGGCAACAGGATATACTTACTCAGGGAGTAGCGCTTTATCCTCTTAGACATAAGGCTGCATGTTCGATTTTCGGTGTTATAACATCTTTTGTATTTTTTATTGATTAAAATATTTATAAATATAATTTCGTTATTTAATCTCCAAACAATCCGCAAATACTAATTTTTTGAATTAAACATTATTTGTAAGTGTAAAAGTAGAATGTAAGAAAATTGTAAAAAATTGAATGCTATTTATAATACTGTGTTTTATCTGTGGTTATTTAAATGGAAAAGAATTGAAAAAAATATCACATTCTTTTCCAGGGAAAACAGATTTGTTTATTGCGCCCGTATTTTAAAAAAAAATTATTATTTGCAAAATTTGGAATTTTATCCAAGAAAATTATATTTAAATACATTTTAATCAATAAAAATAAAAGTGCACGCAGTGAGAATTGAACACGCAACCATCCAGCGAGGGAGCTGCAGCACGGCATATTCATTCATTAAATGAACTGAAATTTAGAAAATTAGGTAGTGTCTATATGCTTGGACGCAAGCCACGCCACCTTTCCTTTCCGGCTACCCATTTCACTTAAAAATCATAAACTGAAAATAAAATAAAAAATCTGGCGGTCTCCGCTGTATGCAACTAAGCGGAAAAGAAAACACCAGAAAAGAATTATATTATAAACTTGTTACCATAAATAGCATACCTCTCCAAATTTATTTGAAAAGAATAAAGAAACAACTTTATACTGCAAACGATTTACTAACATCTGCTTTAACAACTCAACCGCCCCTATGAGTATCGACGTTCACATACGGTGATTTACAAAAACACACATTAAAGTCCGCGTAAATGTATAATTACTGAAAATTCAGCAAACTCTGCAACAAATTCAGTACGCTTGGATGAAAAGCTATGATGTGCCTATTTTAATAGGAAATTCAGTAACTTTAGCAGAGTCGTTTTTTTCGTGCGGGTAGATAAAATCATAATCTTTTTTGTAGATATAAAAAAATTTCTAAAAATTATAGATATATTATATTATTATATTTACCAATATAAACTAAGCTAACGGCCAAGGATAAGACTCGAGTATAGACGATCCTCATATTTTTTAATTTGAGGAAAAGCTGAATAATATTATTGAATAATTGATGAAGATTTTGTTCAACGATGTAATGAATGACTTTCCTTATGACTCATTAGCTTATATTATCGGTTTTTATACAATGTAGTTCTTATCTTTTAGATAAAAGGCATACGACCTGTACATCTAAGATACTTAAATTTGATAAGAGTCAGTTTCAAGCATAAAAGTTTGGTTACAAATATAATTAAAAATACCTTCACCGTTTATGTAAGATTTTACGTTTAAGTCTACTATCACGATCTTTTTCAAAACTTTGCAAATATTAGGTTTTTCTCTTAAAATTTCTGGCCGGTATGCAGTTACTTGTAGGATAATATGTTCAAATAAATTCCTAGCATTTTGATCTTAACATAAGCTCTTTAGTCGAAAAAGCCAGTGGGGCATTCTTAAAGTTAAAACTTTCAAAAAACGTTTTTTAAGAAGCACCAAACAAAAATATGATGCATTACTGGGAATATAATACAATGCTCGCAAATCGGCTAAGTGCAGCCCTCACTTTGCTCTTTGGTAATGCAATATACTATATCCTGAACGCGTTGGAGAAGCTGGAGAAAAGACAGCTGGTCGAAATATAAATCAGGGTTGAGGTACATTTGGGCTCCCCGCTGCATAGAGGACAGCATGCTTTCCAGACAAGCTGCTTAGTAGAAAATGGCACTTCATGCTGCTTTCTTACACGCGACGGGCCACCTTGTAACAGAAAGTAGATAGACTTGGGGGACTAAGCTCTCGAGGACATGAGCACACTGCTGATTAGAGATGTGGCTAGATAAAATAACAAAACCCTTCAACGTTACCGACCCTTTCCTATTTCTATGTTTGCTTTTCAAGCAGGGAAATCCGGCTCCTCTAAGGGGACATCTGGTATATGGAAGTCTCCAGGGAAGAGGAAGTGTCTGGAGGATGAATCTATGACATCACGAGAAGAATGGAGATGGGGCTCCCGCTTGGGAGACATGTCGCTGTCGTTCAGGCTGAAGTCCTGACCATCCGTCGCTGCAAAGAAACACTGTTAGAAGAAAAAGCTGCTGAGAGACAGATTACGATCTGCCCGGACAGCCAAGCAACACTGCCTGTGGTAGGGAAACCAGGCATAACATCAGAACTGGTCTGGGAATGCATAATAGCATTAAATCAACTTGCAGAAAAAAATAAATTCGCTCTCATATGTGTCCCTCTGGTACTGGGACTAGGGTCTTTCTGCATCGCTCTTGCCATCAAAAGCTGGATCTGCTTAAAGTCAGCATGTCTATTTCGAATTTAGAACTTCGAAAAACCACTTTTTGAGAAAAACGAATCTACGCAGAAAAAATAAGTTTTATAAAGCTAATAAACTAATTCAAGAGTAGCAGATATAAACGATAAATGAACAGAGTTTTTTAGAATCTCCAAAACATTTCAGATAAAATGCAGAATTACTCAGGTTTCATCAGAAAAATGTTCCTTATTTTACCCTTTTAAGGTCCTAATGCGCTAGTTTTCCACATTTAGCCAAGTATTATTATTAGTATTATATATGCAAGACAATATTTGTGTTGAGGTATTTGTGCAAAAATACGAGTAAAGGTTCTGGACAGCAAAATTTGTAAAATTTTTAAAACATTAATTTTATTACAATTAGACTTTTCAAAAATAGTTGCATCTTAATATATCAATTATTGTAATTAAAAATAATTGTATAAATAATTATAAAATCAAAACTTACACATGTCTTATTATATAAATATGTAATATTGTTTAAAGTTAAATATTTCGTCTTTATGAGATTTTCTGCGATTGAAAATGATACAATTTATCGACATCGCCAATTTCAAATCAATTTTTGGATTCCTTATTATTTAAATAAATGTTTTAAGTCACGTTTTTTCTCAGTTTGGGTGTGTGATGTTAGACTTGTCGCTTGAGAAAAACAGTGTTCGAGCAGCAGTGAATCGCGACAGATCGTCGGATCAGTAAAGTGATTAACTCAAGAAAGACATTACATATTACATCTTACAAAAATGTCTATATAAACGAAAGAGTGATCTGTGTGGTTCTTAAAAAAATGGTCTTAGTCTGCCAAGTTATCTATGACCAAAATGAAATTCGAACTTTTAATTACTTCTTACGATTCTTCTCTGTCTGTTCCTGATCTGGCAAAATTGATTATTTTATGAGCATAAACTTTAAAGAAATATATTATATTATAATATGATTAAAAAAAGGATTAAACAAGCACCGCAGAGCCCCACTAGGACCAACTGCCTACCAAAAATTAAAACCGCACCCACAAGAATTGCGGTAAGTCACACCTGTGGCCACCTCTCATGACTCTGACATTGGAGGGCACAGGGCTCGATGAACTCACAACGATAGGCCGGCGAAAACCTAGCGTGCTTTAAAGGAAAAGAAGCTTTTTGCATACATCTCACAAGTGTCTGGGCATATTTTTGGCAAGTAGTTATGGCTTTAAGCTTACGAACTAGTGATAGTTTTGCACCTCCGAGAGCACCGATCACAAGGACAGTTACTTCAACCGAATATTTTGGGTACAGACGTTGCAGCTTTTTTTAAGATCTTGAATATATTTTTGATTTTTTTAAAATCTTGTGGCAAAATTAAGACAAACTTATCAAAAATAGTAGTGCTGTTACCGTAACTCTACATCTCTCGTAAACTTTACAAAAAGAATGACGGTTTCTCCAGTAAATTCATTAGTAGCGGCAATATTTGTTTTGATTGTTTGTTTATCACTGTGAGGTAGTGGGTATACTTTAGAGTTGTTCAAAGTTGAGTAGTTTGATTCTTCTTTATTTGGAGATTTCGACAGTGTTTATTGAACCTCGCAAACATATTGACTTTATATAATATGTTACTCTTAGTAAGTTCAACACTAGCTCACACCTACAGTATATTTTTTCTAGACCTTATTCCATATCTTTTTTTGTGGATTTTTTTAAAAGTTTGACAGAAAGAAAGCAAGAGAGGAAAAGACTCGCAGCGGGTAGAGGAATGGCATTCCCACAATCTTCTCGAAAACTACAAAGCCAAAGAAGAGAACATAGTACGTATAAACTATAATTTTCAATCAGAGATTGTATGAAGCTACAGGGAAAGCTGAGAGATTTTGTGAGTGGTGTATAAACAATGAAGTACCAATTAACACTTATCAACGCACCGGTACAATCTGCTTCGAAAACGTTAGTCTTTATAGCAAGATCCTGTAATCAATTTAATAACAAAAGCGCTATGATAATTCGTCAAATTCGTCAAATCCACGGAATTAATGGCATTCAAGTAATTCATGGAAATTGCGGCATTTCTGGAATTAAAGAAATTCACGGAATGTATGGAATTAATGGATTACAATGAATTCATGCAATTCGATAAATTCATAGAATTCGCGGAATTCACTATAATCACGAAATTTACAGAGTTTAAGGTTTGCACGGAATTCATATAACGACCATTAGTCATGGAATTCAAGGAATTCATAGAAATGGAGAAATTCATTAAATTTATGGAAGTTTCGGAATTCAAGGAATTTACGGAATCCGTGGCATTCAATGAATTTACCGTATTCATGAAATTTAAAAAATTCAAAGCATTCGCGGAATTCATGGAATTTACGACATTCATGAAATTCACGCAATTCAAGGACTTTACTGTATTGAAGGAATTCGCAGAATTCACGAAATTGAATGAGTTCAAGGAATTCAGTTGAATTTTATGAATGAGTTGAATTGCATGAATTCTTTAAATTCCGTGATGTCCATTAATACCGCGGATTCCATCATTTCCGCGAATTCCATGCATTTCGTGAATTTCCTGAATTGATTGAGTTCCTTGAATTCTTTGGATACCGTAAATTCGTTAAATTACGCGAATTTCTAGATTTCTGGAAATTCTTTGGATTCCGTAAATTCCATGTATTTCGAATCCATGAATTCTGTGAATTACTTGAATTATTTATATTCCGTAAATCTCATGAATTCCGTCAATTCCTTAAATTCGAGGAATCTCATGAATACCTCGAATGTGCTTACCGTGAATTCCTCAAATTTCGTGAATTTCATAAATTCAATTAATTCCGCCAATTCCATGAAAATCTTTAATTCCGGGCGTTATTTTAATTCCGCAAATGACTTGAATACCGTAAATTCTATAAATTCCACGAATTCCTATCAATTATTTCAACAAATATAAATTATTTAAACAATTATTCATTCCCCAAAAATGTAAAAAAATCGTATTTTCTGATTAAAATGCAATATTTTGTTATTGATTGTTGTAGTCAGTTTTTCTAAAAATGGTATTCAATGCTAATATTTGTTAAATAATTACATAATTTTGATAC
>JAAAKG020137544.1:0-12875 GCA_010014905.2 Druon quercuslanigerum
CGAAAAAGACAGGTGGACTTTGTAATACTGTGAGGGCAGCACCTCGATATGGCAGAAAAAGTGACTACCTATATATATCATGGCGCTCAACGCCGCATCTATGTAACAATATATCTTTGCTAGTGTCATTCGTTGGTACACGACAATATTGACGACAAAACTACAAAAAGTGTATGGCCTGACCTGTATTTTGCATACAATTTAATTTATTTAGGATATTATTTAAAACTATTTTGATATGACGACGGCTGCGCGACCAACATTTGATCCCGCAAGAGGAGGACAAGGCCGAGGGGAAAAAGATCTCAGTGCACTTTCCAAACAATACAGTTCTCGGGATCTTCCTTCCCACACTAAACTAAAGTACAGGTAAAGTATTTTTAATTCTTATTCAACACTAGAATTAATTCAAAGACTTTACGATTTATCAGGTGTTTGTAAGTTGTACAAACCAAGATTTATTGTATAGGAAAATTATTTCGTTTATAACATAACCTCAACTTTTTGGTTCGTTTTTTCTTTGATTTATTTCGATATGTGGCCCAGTTTTACATTTCTTTCATGTCATTTGTTCAGGAAAGTTTGCTTTCGTAAAAAATAGGTTTAAAAAAATGCCTTCCTGATTCGTTTTTTCGTTATTAAACTAGCCAAGCAATGACGAATTTGTGCTGCTAGCGTTGTGAACTATTTTATATCACAAACAGTAATTTATTGAAATCAAACCTCGAAAGGATAACGATTCCTTTTTTTCTTTTCTCTAAATGTAAAATTTATCTAACCCTTTATCTCTTCTATGAAAGTCTGTCGTTTTACTAATGACAGCAACTGGATAAGGACCAATTTTTCGAAATTCTGTTTTAACGATTTCAAGTAATTTAGGACACTATTTATCGATAAATGTTAGGAATACGTAAAAAACATTTGTCACTTACCTTTACAAAATTAATGTTAAAAATATGAGAATGACAACTGGCTAAGGACCGTTTGGTTTTCTGCCCACAAACATCAAACATTTTAGGCTGAGTCTACATTGCCGGCGCCGGCAAGATTGTTGGTTGCCGACTGCTTTTCGCGAAGAGCAATATTAGAAATGGGTTAATAAATGAAGTAAAACGCAGTGAATTTAAACTCTTATATTTGCATTCTTTATTGATATCGCACGAGGAAGAAACGTCTGATACCGTTTAAAAGCTTCTCTTAGGATTGAAAGAAAGAATCATAAAGACCCAAAGAAATTCGTCACTAAAGAATTGTATTTTACTCTATGAAATCATTGGTTATGTTTATAATAACAATCTGGCACTCATCATGTCGATGCAGTTTTTATTGAAAGTGTTTGAAGTTAACTTACTACGTGTTAGAAACGGTACAATCCAACACGCCTCCTCAAAAATTAATTGACAACATTTCCGTATAATGTGCTATTAACTGTATAATAAAACTCAAAACTTATCATTTACACATTATTTACATTTCCCTCTTAATGCTATATATTTTGTGTAAGACAGAACTTACTCGCGCTTTCTGGGACTAGTACAAAAGGGTCCAACATTCGTTGCATAGGATTGGGGAAACCCAGAAAAACCCAACCAGACCATTAAAATTTAAACATTACAAATATTTATTATATATAGCAGTTCAGTTATTCCAAGCCCATTCCTGTTCTAAACTCCAGAAATTTTACTGCTGGCAGTGGCTTTGTCAGTGCGTCTGCCAGTCTGCCAGGCAACCTGTAGGAATAAATTTCAGTTTTATTACATTTTTCTATATTGTTCTCTCGAGACATAATACTTTATATCAATATGCTTTGACCGTTTGTGACTGCTTGGAGTATTCGCGATATTGATGCAACCTTTATTGTCTTCGTAAATTATAATCGGATCTGAAATATTTATATTAATGCTCATTTCTAACGATTTTAACCAGAGTGCTCCTTTTACAGCTTCATATAGAGCCATATACTTTGCTTCTGTAGAAGAGCTTGCTACCGACGCTTGTTTCTTTGTATTCCAACAGATCGTGCAGCGTTCATACAACTTGAACAAATAACCCGTTGTGCTTTTCTGATCTGTTCCTTCACCATCACCCCATCTGGAATCAACGTAACCACTCAAGAGTTCTTCAAAATCATTCTTCACATAAATCAATTTAATATTAGCTGTACCTTTAAGATATCTTAGAACCCTTTTTAGATTTTGCCAAAGTTCTTTTTTATTTTTATTTGCATATCGACTCAAGATATTTACTACCGCACTTAAATCAGGTCTAATACAAATCATTATATGCATGAAACATCCAATCAAATTTCGACAGGGTGCTTCGTATTTTTCATCAGAACTCAAAGCTACATAATCTAATTTACTTGGGAGAGGTGTATTTACGGATTTGCAATTGTACATATTAAACTTTTCTAAAACTGTTTTAATATAAGCACTTTGGTCCAACGTTAATTTTCCGTTGGTTCTTTCAACTTTAATTTCCAAAAAAAAATCTAATATCACACAAATCTGTCATTCTAAATTTGTTCATCAAATAATTTTTAAAACTTTTCATTGTTGCATAATTAGCAGTCACATTCACAAAATCGTCTGCATATAATACCACATATATATTCTCCGATATTTTTCTTTTATCAAGAATATAAATGCAATGATCAACTGATGAATTTCGGAAGCCTTTTTCTGTAAGAGCAGTTCCAAACATTACGAACCAACATCTCGCAGCTTGTTTGAGACCGTATTAAGCTTTATTTAATTTGCAAACCTGATTGACATTACTTTTAACATTTTCCGGAACTTTCATATAAATTTTCTCTTTTAATACGCCATTTAAAAATGCTGTTTTCACGTCTATGTGATGAATTATTAAATCATTTTGGTTCGCAAATGCAACTATAAATTTAAAACTCGAAATTCTCGCAACTGGTAAAAATGTCTCATCGTAATCTTCTAAATACTTCTGACTAAAACCGCGAGCTACTAAACGAGCTTTGTATTTATTTGGATTCTCAAAGTCATCGTTTTTGATCGTAAATACCCATTTACAGTCTACAATGTTCCTCCCTTTTGGCTCCGTTACTAATGTCCAAGTTTTATTTATCATTAGTGATTTTATTTCATCTTGAATAGCTCTCTCCCATTCAACTCTATCATCCCTTGTTTTTATTTCCTCGAACGAGTTGGGTATTTTATAAACAACTGACTGAGCGCAAAAAAGATAATCATTGTATACAGTATTTTCATCGTAAGAAATATGAGGGCGTAGTTTAATCCTGTCACTCCTTCTAGACCCGAATTTATATTTTCCCATAATGCTCGATTTTATATCTCTGTTTCAATGACAGATTTACTAGTTTCGCGATTTTGAATTACGTTTTCATCCATCAGCTCCAGTGTATCTGATTTACCATTTTTATCAGATTTACCTGTCTCAAACACACCTGATTTCTCAACATCAGATTTACTAATCTTTAATCCATCTGATTTCTCAACATCAAATTTACTGCTTTGCATTTCTACTGATTTTAACAATACGTCAGATGCATCAGTTTCACGACAGACCTCTATTTACCTCTTTCATCACTGACCGAGATTTCAAGTAATTTACTTCATCTACAATTGCATCCCTTACTAGCAAACATTTGTTATTTTCTACATCCCAAACTTAATGCCCATTCGGTTCAAAACCAACTAATACTCCTTTCAAGGATTTGTCTTCGAATTTTATTTTCTTGGTTTTATTATGAATGTAAACTGTCGAACTTTAGTTGTTGCTTTTAACTATGCTACAATTCAAATGGCGCTTTATCTACTTTTAAAGCTTTTGTGGGAGTTAAGTTAATTAAATAGGTAGCAGTGAGAACCGCTTCTCAAAACTCTTTTTCTAAACCTGCACCGTTTATTATTGCGCGTGCTGTTTCAGTTATCGTTCAGTTCATTCTTTCTGCTACACCATTTAACTGAGGAGTTCGCGGAACAGTCGATTGATAAGTAATTATAATTAATTATAATTATAATTCCCTTTTGTACGCAATAGTTTTTCATTTCATTCGATAAATATTCTCTACCGTTATCGCAATACAAATTCACAATTTTCAAATTAAAATGAGCCTCGCTCTTTGCCAAAAAATCTTTGAAAACTGAGAAAATTTCGGATTTATTTGAAATTAAATACGTTACAACGTAGTTAGTGAATTCATCGATAATTGATACGTAATAGTTCTTGCCGTTAATTGTAGAAAGAGTGATAGGACCACACACGTCAGTATGAACTATAAGCAATGGTCTTTTTACGTGACTCTTATCTTTTACTTTCTCGAATGGTAACTGAGCTTGTTTACCATAAATACACGCTTCACATAATTCATCTGTAGGAGTCACTTTTCCAAAATGACCTGTATCTACGACCATTTATTTATTTATTTAATTCTAAGAATTTTGCCTTGCCTATGTGGCCTAAATGCTCGTGCCACAAATCATAATTATTGCTTATTGCATTATGCATTTGAGAATTATTATTAATGAAAGTTACCCTTTTCGTAACCTCAAAATTAATAGCTACTAAATTATTTAGGGGCTCACCATACATTACCATAACACCTTGTTTGCTTATGCTTACTCCACCTTTCTCATCAAAGATGATACTCATCCCCTTTTGTTGCATTTTCCTGACTTACAGCAAATTGTTTGGAACCTCCGGGCTATAGAAAACGTCTTCAAGAGCACATTCAAATTCGAAATTTCTCGACACGTGGATTTTTCCTTTCGTTGTTGCTGTAATAAACTGTCCATTTTTAGCTATGCAGATTTTCTTCGGTGGATGCAAATCAATCGAACTCATTTTCAATCTGCACAACCTGTTACGAACAGACACTTCAGTAGCTGCACATTTTCTTTCGTAAATGGCATCTAAACTTCTCAGAATAGTTTTTGCAGTGCATCCTGGTGTATCATATTTGAGATACGCGTCTGACAGATACTCAACTATAACACGTTTGACAACTTTTTCATTTTTCTTCCACTTTTGAGACTCTGGACCAGGACATTCCCCGTCTATCACTTCAAGAACATCAAGTTCATCCAACAAATTCCGAATCCTATGTTTCCATGCAATATATTTACCAGTGAATCCACAATGTGCTCTGGGCCAATAACCTATTAGAAATGGGTTAATAAATAAAGTAAAACGCAGTGAATTTAAACTCTTAAATTTGCATTCTTTATTGGTATTACACGAGGAAGAAACGTCTGTTACCGTTGAAGTGTTTCTCATGACTAAACTCTTAGGATTGAAAGAAATAATCATGAAGACCCAATGAACGTCGTCACTGAAGGATAGTATTTCACTCTATGAAATCATTGCTTATGTTTATAATAACAATCAGGCACTCATCATGTCGATTCAGTTTTGATTGAAACCGGAAGAGTGTTTTTGAAGTTAACTTACTACGTGTTAGAAACCGTACAATCCAACAAGCAAACTACAAAATAAAAGCGTCATTTATGATTGAGAAAGTATTAGAATTGTCGGAAATTTGACACCACAGTTTTTTAACGGATCTCCACGTTTGGAGACCCCCTGAATCCGAAAATCAAGTTTTTACGATGGCGTTTGTCTGTCTGTCCGTCCGGCCGTCCGTAAACACGATAACTCTCGAAAAATGTACGAATCAGATTGATCTTTGGCACACTTTTTTAGATCCTAAAAGAAAAGACGAGTTCGTTAACCAGCCACTTTCGATAAAATTGCAAAAAGTGAGTGCATTTTGAAAATGCTTAAGACCACTTACTGAATTTGAAAGTTCTATGTACGGAAATTTATAGCATTAGAAAAGACGAACAATTTATCCCGATTACTTTTTTCGATAAAAAGAATAATCTCAGAGTTATAGCATTTTCAAATTTAAAAAATCAATCGAAAATCAAAATTTTAAGCTATACAACGCATGATATGAAAAAAAGTCAAGAGAAGAAAAATATTGCTTTTTTAAAGCTTTGCAAGCTTATCATAACTAATTTTTGGATTTTCTCGGAAAATCGAAAATTCAAATTTTTATTGCACAAAAAATAATGAAAAATCAAAAGTTCAATTTTTTGGTAAAACTATGCAGGATACGAAAAAAGATGAATTAGAAAAAATGTGATACCAACAAATATCTACTTTTTGTTTTATTCGTGAAAAATAACATTGAAAATAAAAAATAAAAATTTGTGGAAAAACGACAGAAGTTACGAAAAAAAAAGATTGAATAAAAATTGTTTGCTCGAAAAAGAGCTACAAATTTTTTATAAATCACTTTTTGATAAGAGACATAGTTTTTGTTTTAATCATAAAAATCTGCAACTCTGTAAGATTGATTTAAAATTGAAAGCATTAGTACTTAACGGAAATGTAATTTTCATTTCAAGTTCTTCAATATTAATTAATTATATTTAAAAAAGTTCTTAAACAAATAATTTTGAATTAAAAGTGTTGACTTATGCAATTGCACAATCACTATATCAAAAATGAGATTTCCTGCAATGCATGACCAGTCAAAAAATGATGTTTGAATTGTCAAATAAAACCGAAAAGTAGGAAAACTGGAATTTTGTAACCTTAAATTGCGTTTTCCATTTTTGGTTTTACTTGGAACTCATCTTACTGGGTCTAAAAGAAGACTTGTAGGATATTTACAGAGCGAAAGTGGAACGTTTGTAAATGGTCTTATAAGAGATTTAGCATTTGACAATTAAGTAAAGGTATGCATGTGATCTCTTAGGAAAAAATCGTGTGCTCACACGTCGCAAGTTCTTTGTAAGACGAAATAGGAGCAATAAAAGTGCGGGGACTTGTAGGATATTTTGCTTTACCCATAAAAAATAATATGAAAACAAAAATGCTATTCTTAGCATAACAACGCGATATGGAGAAAAATGTCTGAAAAAGGATTGTAGTTTTTTAAATTTATTTTAAGGTGGTTCAGAAAATATGCATTTACAAATTTCTGTCACGAAATCTTACAGAGCTTACAGAGCTTTGAGAAACTTAATCTTTACCTATATACTTGATGAAGTCGAAAATTCAGAATATGGAGACGTATATAAATACTGCGTTCTAAAAGAGAACTTTTTGATAAAGTATAACTCAAGCATTCAAAATGCAAAGAATAAATATTCTAGCGCGAGGTGTTGTAATCAGGTCCAAGCGCGAAGCGCAATATTCAACAGACGCGCGTCCGAGTCGCGCTGAAATTGCGAGCGAAGCGAGCCGCGCGCTATTATTCAACCCTCGGTATCGACCTTCTTGCTAGTTGTCGTCACACCTAAAAGACCAGAAACCTCGCTACAAGGCGTTGGCGAGAGTTAGGGGCCCACGTAGCGTTGGAAAAGGGGTAAAGGTGCGACCTTACATTATTTTTGTGACCAGTCACAGGGTTGCCTTTCCGTCACCACGTGTTGTTGGAATAGGGGTAGGAGTGCGACCTTTAATTATTTATTTGACCAGTCACAAGGATGCCTTCCCGCCCCCACTAGGCGTCAAAAGCCAAAAACTATCAAAATAACTCTTCAATTACTTGGCCGGACTCTAAAATGCGTAAAGTCCCTTTCGTATGCTTGAAATATGCTTTTTGGTGGTGGAGATAATGCATAGAAACTTCGTCAACAAAAAACGTAACTTTTTAATGCTTTGACACTAAAAATTATATTTACAGTTGTTTTCATGTTCAGGTTTGTAATCAGCGCATCAACATACGTCAGTATACGATTTAAAAAAAAATGTAAAAAAAAAGGGAAAAGGAAAAAAAGCCGGCAAAATGCAGTCTTGCCGGCGCCATGAACTAACAATGTTTCCGGCGCCGGCAGGCTAGCCACTACAAAAATTTTATTTAAAATGTTATAAAATTCCTGAAACATTGTCAGTAATGGCATAACCATAATAATCATTTAAAAGCCTATCGCAGAATTTTTTTTTTTTTGTCATTGTCAAATTTCACGTTAGTTCCTTATCCATTTGTCATTCTGATGTCTTTAAATATTATAATTTTCTTGCAGAGAACATGGACAAAACACAGCCACTGAGCTTAGGAATAAAGATTTCCGCAAAGAGCTCGAAGAACGAGAAAAGGAAAAAACGTCGAATCGACGTATGATCGAACCAGAACGGAGTGGAGTCACTTCTGCTAAACGTCAAAAGGTCGACCAAGTTCCGGCAGCCAGCTTAGACGCTGACGATCCGCTCGATGAAAACGACTCCGATTCAGACAGTGATGACGATGATACTGCAGCTCTGATGGCAGAACTACAACGAATTCAACGAGAACGAGCTGCAGAACACGAAAAGAAGGTACTGATACAAGAGAGAAAATACGACTATTCTAAAAGATAAACAAAAGAGATCAATATTTTACAAATAACGATTAGGGTGGGTCAAAAATATCAAATTTCTTTTGTTCGAAATCATCAAAATGAAACCATAATATACCAAAGTTGCCATTTATACTAGAAATTACTACACTAATTTATATTTATTTTTAGTCGTTATTTTAGCCAAACGAAACGATCATAAAGTGTTTAAAAAAATTTTTTTTACTGAAAGAAGTCTTTAAAGGGAAACTTCTTATTAACTTCTTCATTTGGCAAGATGTATGCTTTTGCGTCGATATCTTGTATGTGAATTTACTCAAAGTGTAGCATTTGCTTCCTGGACAAAAGCTTGCGTCCTATTTCTATTCGCCACAAAAGGTTGTAATTTTTATAGACCTGCATAGTTTGTCTATATAAATAGACTATATGAGATGGTATTATCATTTATTATTCTACGTCTGGGAGAAAACAACGATAGTATAAAACCAAACGATATATTTCGACGACTTTGAGACTATTAAAATATGTATCAATAAACCAAGTCTAAAGCTTAATGTCTGTTTAAAATTGTCAAGAATGATTATGAGACCCTCTTATATAACTAAGTACACAAAAGGTTGTCTGGGTAAAGAATTTGCTTCTAAACGTCAACCATTTACGGCTTATTATAGCGACAAATATATAAAAATGAAAAAAAAAGATCGAGAAAAAGAAAAGAGTACCCCAAAACAAGATTTAACTATTTTCATGCATTTTCTTCGGCTTTTTTATACTACCAGAAGATAAGTGACGGGTTTGCTTGGCACTCGTGGAGCATTTTTACATCTTGAATTCTCTATATTTCTCTAACCAAGGTTTATCCTTTAATAAAATGTAAAAAACAGATTTTTTCCAAACCAAAAAAACTTTGTAATGAAATTAATATCAAAAAGTTCAAATATTGTATTATATTTGCTGATTTTGATACATTCATCTATAAACTAAAATATATAATATACAATATCTAAAAACCTTGCTGTTTATTATCTTCTTGGCAAACAAATTTCGGGAGTTTATTATCGGTTTTCCCTGAGAACTCCAAAGTAAACTTACGTTGATGGAAAGCTACACAAAAGTCACCCTAAAGATTCTAAAATAGAATGGGCTCCAAAACCCTTTGGCAAATGATTTTATATTGTTCTAATTTATATTTTTGTAATTCCTTCATTTAGTTTAATTCCGAAATATGAAAGTGATTAGCAGTCACTTAGATGGATACTAATTAAAATAGGCAACGTTTTTAAAGTCGACACCAACATCGAAATTTAAAAGCAATTTCTAGTAGTTTTCAGTATATATTGTCGTCTATATTGCACCATTAAACACATATTTCGAAATAGATCATTATATATTTCCCATTGGACTGTAAATTATGCCTCGGGTATATGTGGGCATGCATTCAAATTTTTGGGACCCTTCATGTTTTTTCTTATGGTGACTTGGTTTTTTTAACTTTATTATCTTTTGCTTGGTTACAATTATTGATAATGACTGATGTTTTTGTCAAAACGTGGAGTTTAAAGATGAATATAAAAATAATACATAAATTACTTTCTACTAATGCAACTTGTTTGTATTCTTAAGGAAATCGAGAAGAGACAAGAGGAAGAAAGAATACGAATGGAGAATATTGTCTCCGGGAATCCGCTCCTAAACTACTCTGCACAAACAGGCCGCTCCGATTTAAAGGTCCGGAGAAGGTGGGATGACGATGTCGTCTTCAAAAACTGCGCTCGTTCCGAGCCGAAAAAGGCAAATTCTGTGTTTATCAATGATTCGCTGAGAAGTGAGTTTCATCGCAAGTTCATGGACAAATACGTCAAGTAAACTTAGTATTAATTAATAATTAAGTATATATTTAAGTACACAGATTTTTATACACAAGTACGTGTAAAATTTACCCTTTGTAATTTTCTTCTACACATACGAATTAGATGTCAACGTCTTTTAGTAAGATCGCATTCCAATATGTATATCAATGTTCAGTTTGCGATCTGTACCGTCCTTGATAATTAACCACTAACACGTTTAAAGGGGAAATATATGATCATGCCTACAAACAATGTGTTTATTATTCATTTTTTCTTTAAGTGTAAGTGTTAATTCTATTTTTTAAGTTGCTTTAAGGTTTAGATTAAATCGATTTTAGTAAATTGATAATTGAAACGAGAAAATTACAGAGCGAAAGTGGAACGTTTGTAAATGGTCTTATAAGAGATTTAGCATTTGACAATTAAGTAAAGGTATGCATGTGATCTCTTAGGAAAAAATCGTGTGCTCACACTCTGGCTGATTTTATTTGAGGAGGGATCGACAAAGAGGTCGCAAGTTCTTTGTAAGACGAAAGAGGAGCAATAAAAGTGCGGGGAATGGAGAAATAAGAATGAGAACGGACCGCAGAATCACGTTGGCGACTCGGACTTTCGGTAGCCGTGCCGATCTCCGATTCGGTCTCCCGTGCGAGCGGGTAAGTATAACCGGTCCCAGGGTTCCGAGAGCCAAAGGCAAGCAGTCTACCGCTGCCGCTGGAAACACAGCTGGTATCTCCGAGACTCTGCAGACTCTCTGGCTCCGACCTGGCCAACTAACATGCCTCTCAGACCTTCTACAACTTCCACACAACCTCATAAAAACTCCTCCCATCTCCTTTTTAAAGAAGTTGATATTTTTAACGACGCTGGTGCCGAGAACTAAGTCCTTAGTTTTTTATTATTATTCGTAGAATATATTTAAGTGTTATAGATTCGTCATTTTGCAAAAGATTGGACTAACATATGTGACATTCTGATAATGTAAGCTAAAAAATGTTACATGCCAGAAGCTACTCACAGTTCTGAAACAATTATGTCATTATTTATTAATTATTCTTCGACTATTATTATCAAAGTGGATAAAATTTTATTTGACAAAACTTGGCATTTTCTATATTTTTTTCCTACAAAGGATAGAAATTTTTTAAACTTCTGATATGCTGTCTGACTAGATAATTATTTGCTGATAAAATTTAAATAAAATTTTAACGAAATAATTTGGCGAAATTGAGTTGATTTTCGTTCGGCGAAAAGAATAAAGATGCCCGGAAATTACGTGGTCAGCAGAAATATTTCTGTCCTCACTCATCGCATATCTCTCAAGATTCGCGATCCGTTCACGTGGAATTCGCCTCCGGGGTACTTTCCTTCTCTTTTTGTTTTTTTCTCTCATTTACCTCCCATATATACACATGTGCATTTTATTTGCTTTATTTATTTTTCTTGCCGAGCACGAGGTGTACGCCTGTCCCTCATCCCGAAAGAGTTTCGACCCCCTGAATGAGATGACGATTCAGGGCTGTAGATCTTTTACATTGTTAATAAAATTAGCATCCTCTAGGATATTGTATTTCGCAATCTTTAACAATAAAAGGGTGATTTTAAAATTAACTTTATTTATTTCAATCTTTTGTAAGTGTTGCATTTTATTAATTTCATACTATCGATTTTTTTATCCCCAGATTAAAAAATGGAGAATTTTAGTACCAATTATTAAAAATAAGCTTTTCCTTTTTACATTTATTGCAAAAATTACAATTTTTAGTTTGATTTATTCCTTGCATTAACATTTTCGAATATTCTCATTTCAAATCAACATAAATTTAATGTATTGCAACATTTGAAAGATTTGCGATAAAATTAATTGAAAAATATGTAATATGCTTCACATGCCGGTTATTCAGCTCCTTACGCATTAAAATTTCTTTCTTCATCATTGCATGATATTGATTTTCAATTGTGCGTCTTACAATTTACTTTCATACTATTCAAATAATAATTAAATGTGTACAAAAAATGTCTTCAATTAAGTGAATACTTGAGTATATTGATTCAGTAATTTGATTAACATATTTATCCTAATTCAAATATTTACTTGAAGCGAATGCTCCCTTTTAAATCTAAAATAATAAAATATAGGAATTAGTTTGATACATATATGATCCAGTGTTAAAAAAAATCTCGTATGGGTTTTCAAAAAAGTTGAAAATAAAACATATAGCTATTTATAATAAATGGCAAAGAACTTTAAAAAATAATTTTAAAATAAAATTGACGATCATTCGCTTTTAAGTTTTTTAAAAGAACTTTATATTTTATTTGGATGACCGCCATTGCATTCTGATTGTTCAGCAGCCCTGATCCTTCGCGTCACTTTAGAAGAGAACCCACTGCACCGCCTACTCTTCAACAGGGGCGGTCCTATTTCTATGAATCAGGGACGTGTTTTCATGGCACAGAAAAAAGAAAAACTACTTAATGAACGAATTATTTTTAAATTACATAAAAATAATAAAATACTCTAGATATAAAACTAGTTATTTCTTTTCTATAACTTGCTCAGCAGAGAAATATATATATATATATAGTGAGACGTGGTTATAGCTGAAATTTTACCGCGATTTCGCTGGGATCGGGTGCAAATTTTCAGATTGGCACCCGATCCCGGCGAAATCCTGCG